>CM062397.1:4226089-4486208 GCA_031304145.1 Cardiospermum halicacabum | reverse complement strand
ATTAGGTTGGACTATGACGATCAACTATAGTGAATTTTTATCCCATTAAAAGTTTTTCTTTTTCATTTTATCTGTAGATCCAACCAGAGGCAAAGCCATGCATAAGCTTGGGTGTTCAATTGAACACCCATAGATTTAAATAAGTTTATATAATATATATATTTTTTATTTATTAATTTTAACACTTATTAAGATTTAAATAAATATGATTTTTGTTACTCTCACTTATTAAGATATATTAATTTTAATGATTTTAACATGATAATTTATAAATTTATTATTATAATTATTTATAATTATATTTTGAACACCCAAACAAAAATTTCTATCTTCGCCATTGGATCCAACCAATAATATGTTTTATTTTCAATTGTATTAAATATTCATGTAGTAGTAAACCGGACCATAATAGTCTTTTCCGTGTAGATAATACCGAACTATAGTCGGTGTATCATGTTATGAAAATATGGATCGATGTAATTAATAAATAACTCTTCATCATCTTAATTTACTTTCGTATTAAAGCTTCAAAATTCATTCTGAACTTTAATTGCTTGACTTTTTCCTACCGGCTTTCACTAATGCACAAGTCTCCCAAGTCCAATACAAAATTATAAAAGTGAAAATTTTTTAATAGGCCACCAAAGCCCATTCTGAAATGGTTGGGAAAGTAATTCTTCCTAAACTTTGTTTTCACTCTATACGTTATGCTAACTTATTTGCCCTGTAATTTAAAATTGAATTAATAAATCTAAATAAAATTAAAAGAAATTAAAGAAAATGTAATATTAAAAAAATACCCCTTTCTCCCCTTCAAAATAAAAAATATTTTTCTTCTTTAGATTTAGATTTCGATTGCAATTCCAACAACCATCGACGATGCCATTGACAACTCCAATAACTTCCGTCTTCAACTCGCAATTCCGATTCCAATACAATAGCGACTTGCTACTTGTGATTTTCTCCTCCTTCACCGACTTGCGACTCCAATCAATTTTTTAGATTTAGTATTGTGGAGGAGTTGCGGTAGCTGGGCGGCCGGGAGGTTACCACAAGTAAGCCATTCTCTCTAACAATATCAAATCTGCAGCTCTCCCGAACAATGTCATCAAGCAGTAGTCTCCACTGCTGGACTAATGAACGATGTCGTTAACTGTTACGGTGATGATGATTGAACCGTACAATTTCAAGATCAATTTGAATGAACACATGGTAACGCTTCAGAAGCCTCTCAAAATTCGATTTGTGATGTCTGATGATGGCAGAATCTTCGTTCATGCTCTCAAGAAAGGGGTAATATTACTGAAATTAAACCGATTCTTGATTTTGATTAATTCTTGTTGAGATTTTGAGGAATTGCTGGTGATTTGATATTGTGTAGAGTAATGCGGAGAAGTCTAAGATTATTATGGTTGGCGATATGTTGAAGAAGGCTAGTGATTCGTCCGATGGGAGATTGATTGAGATAAAAGACATCAGTAATGCAGAGTGAGTTTAATTTAGTTTCTTTATTGTTAATTAGTTTGTGTTTTGATATTTCAATGTAATCTTGTTACTCAGGGATATGTTGACGGATAAGAATCATTTAGTCTAATTGTTGAGAAACCTTTCTCATCTATTGCATGATTCTATTGAGCATGATATTTTGCAATTATTCTATTGCATAGTTCTAATGAGCTTGATATTTTGCTTCTACTCGAAAGGGATATTGGCTGTGTTGATTTATAGTTTGTTAGTTGGCGACTATATGTGTTATGTATTTTATTGAAAAATTTATGAAATATTTATTGCGTGTATTTTATTATTTGAAGAAAGTGAAAATGTTTTGAATAATATTTAGCATGTCTTAAGCTGCTTATACAAGTAGCTCTAGTACCAACATGCACCATTTTAATTGTTTATGAGAAGGCGTGAAAAATTCTGACTGCGATTCAAAATTTTTGCATGTTTAATAGAAATCTCGTAATCTCAAATTGAGAAACTCATTTGAACCAGGTCCTATTCCTATATGATGCTCCTTCTATGAGGATCATTTTCATTATAAAAAGGGAAAAAATGACTATTATTTTCAATTGCTAAACCTTCATCCAATGTATATTGAGTTGTTAAGGAGAAAGGTAAATCACAAACCAATAATACTATGTCACCTCCATCTTACAGACGACAAATTTTTGGTTTTTTCTATTCCAAAATAAACTCAACACTAAATCCCACATTCATGTAGTCTCACCCATCATTTCAACCGTTTATGAGAAAGTGTAAAAATTCTGACCATACTTGAAAAGAGCTCATACAAATTAAGAAACTGTAAATAAATATGAAAACATTTCAAAACCAATCCCCAGAAAGATCCATTTGGCAGGAAAAACTGGCTCTATGTTTGATGTTTGTTGTAGCATGCAATGTAGCGTCGAACCCCCGCCCCGGTTGAGAACGTAGCGGGTGCCCGAACCGCCACATTAACGATGCAGTTGCGATTTACCATTTAGAAATATTTCAAAAGTCTATCACTTTATATGATATTTGTGCGAAAAACGAATAAAGATGTTACTTTCTTGAACATATGATACGTGGTTTAAATCATACATAGATGATATTTAGAAATTCCAAATGAATAAAATATATTTTACAACTATACTTCAAATATATTATAAGCTCATTTACAAATATGATAAAATTCTAAAATACATGTATGGGTGATTACAACATTAGTGAACTTTACCATGAGAGCTCAAATACCACATGCCGTGCTCGATCGAACCTGAAAATACAATTTACGGGGAAAAAGAAAAAGAAGAAAGGGTCAGGCACACGCCTGGTTCGCATCCCATGTCCCAAACAAGCACACGCAAATGCTCTTACCTTTTCTGTTAATATGCAATGCTTTAACACACAATGCAATTCTAATGTGAGCATCTCTAAGCTCACCTTAACTCATAGAAGTCAAACACAACCAATTCCTAGCAATCAATCATGCTAGTGTATCATTCGAGGCATGCTATGTCACACATTCATGCTCATTCTATGGTTTACCAATCATTAAGATTAATCTCATTTCTCCTTAACGTTAACCATATGTATCCATCAACTAATAATGCGATCAATACGACAATTAAGACAATCGAGTCAATCAAGACAATCATTTCAATTAAGTCATCAAGACGATCAATTCGATTAAGTGAATCAATACAATTATCTCATGACGACGAATTATTCTAAAAGACTTGTGAGCCAAACTCCGCTTAGTCCAAACAACTCGGCTTAAGGAGATCACCAATCAATCCAACAATCGAAGATTTCAATCTTTAATCAATGGGGTTTAACCAAGCCACGATTATATTCAATTTTCATGTTTTAAACACATTACCAAACTATGTCGAATTGCCTACCGATTTATATATCGAATTACAATTCGGAAACACATGAAATGCAATAGTACGCCCCTGACCGAATTCAATACCGAACTGTATGCCGAATTACAGTTCAGTGACTCTAATGCATGACTCAAAACGCCTCTGTCCGAGCTCACTAACAAATTATATACAGAATTAAAATTCGGTAAAACACAATTTAAAGACAAACCCTCTGACCGAGCTACATACCGAGCTCCCTACCGAATTATAATTCGGTAACCCATGAAGATGACAAATATGCTCTCTAACCGAACTCGATACCAAACTAGACACCGAATTACAGTTCAGTGTCAAATAACAATTAAAAGATACAAGGTCATTTCTTGAACAAGAAGCAATCAACAAATTGACCATATTGCAAGTTCTCATGTTACAAGACTTTATGGTTTTTAAATACCTTTAAAGATACTTCGTCGACAAGATATTTGATAACAAAATAACTTTTCAAAAATGGTCACAAGTAGGTGAGTTTACTAGCAGTTAAATATACTCGTGAAAGATTCAAAAAGTTTTGGAAACGATTCAATCAAGAGGTTTTTAATTCAAGAATTTCGATTCCTAAATATAGGATGTTTCGTACATTTAAAGAAGATTGAAATACTTGCAATATCATTGATTTATTTCTATAATTTCAAAATATATAGCAATTAAAGGACATCATCACAAATTCATAGCAACAAACGAGACTCAATTTGGAGTCCGGATACAAAACTTATACTAGTTACACGTATTTTTCCAAAAGCTGAAATTTACGAACACTTGGAGGGGATTTAAAATATGGATATAAATATGATCAAATTTTCAAATTCTGAAGACATATTTGGAAAATAGACTTAAAGACAAATTCATAGCCGCAAACGGCACCTAAATCGGAGTTCGGATGAGGAAGAACGAAGACCGACAAGTTGGAAAAAAAAGTAATATTGTGGTGCTCCAGGAGTCCATCCGCCGGCACCGTTGGCTGGCAGCGGACGAAGGAAAATTGGCAGCGAATGACGCGGCGCTTGCTGTCCTCGTTGGCTGCCACCATTCGCTGGCAGCGGGCAAGGAAAACTTGGCAGCGAACGTGCCCTGTCTTGGGCAGAATAGTGACACTTCTCAGGTCACCATCTGAGTGATTTGCTCAGTTTCAAAACCCGACCAAACGACATCGGAATGCAACCAAATTTTAAACACATCATCTATGCATATCAAACAATACATACAAACAATCCATTTGTCAAGAGACCCAACCATTTGGGCGAACGAAACTGAACAAGTTGCCTATTTGGTCAACTTGTTGCAGCAGCAACACAAGACAACAATTTCCAATTTTCAAGTTCCTACTTATTCCACCATTCCAATACCAATTCAAGTAAAACCAACATTTACCAACCAAGTTAACAACAAGTTGATTATTAAACATTCAATATAATTCCCCAATGCATAATTTAGCCAATTAAGCTAACAAAGACCCATTTAAACTTGACAAAAACATATTAGGATCACACCACTAGACAAGAGTATTGGACTAAGGGTTGGCTCACTAAACAAACATTCCAAAGCATCAAGATTATGCACAAGACATGTCATGATCTCTTAGTCAAGTTCATTAGTCATCTTGATTACCAAGCATGTTCATATCAATTCCAAATTTCCAATATCCATAACAATGTCATTTTGTTATGAAGTTCATTAGGAAGTCTTTCCTACTACCTAACCAAATTCCTCATCAAGTTATCATCAAGTTCAAGTTCAAGTTTAAGAACCTTTTCAAGTTCATTAGCAAGACAATATCAATACATCATCAAGATCATCATCAACGACATTTCAAGTTCAATATGAAGCAAGTTTAAAATATTGCAAGTTCTAAACAATTCAAGTTCCGAAACATTTGAAGTTCAACATTCAAGTTCAAACAATCCAAGTCGAAATATTTCTAGTTCAGAAATATTTGACAAGTTAAGTATCCATAATATATGACCAACCAATTTCAAATACTCAACAATCAAGTTCAATAGACACATTACTCCATTTTTAAGTAATCGCCCTTAATTATAGCTTGATTAGTGAAAACGGGACGTTAGGGCCGAAGCCATCGTTTTAGAGCCAAGCTCTCCTTGGGGTCCGAAGACCAATAATCCGTAGAGCCAATTTACTCTCCCTCGAGTCGGTCATCTACCTTTGGATTCGTTCGTTAGGCCAAAAGGCTGTGGTGCCGTCACACCCGTTAGGAGTCGTCACTCAATTCGTTCGTTTTTGGCCCCAATGCCAATTTATCGTTCATGTATACACATGTTGAGAATTCTCATTTTTCCCTATGGCATGCCACTACATTTGCTAACTAGCTATAATAAGGGCAATTATCCGTTTTAGTGATTCAACCATAATCACATATTTATCCTTTCTTTTATAACTTTCGTTTGCACATTTGACCTCTTAGAGGTACCAAGACAACATTATCATTTGAAATCGTTTAGCCACAAGGCGAACACATATGCACTTTCACATAGTCATAAATGCAATATGTTTATAATTATCAAGTCATGTAACAACCAACATGTCTTACCAAACACATGTCAACACCATTTCAAGCATCCACAATAAAGAGCGGAAAGATAAGTCTCTAACCTATGCCCTTCAATATCCGCAAACAATGTGGACTCGGTCCACCCAAAACTTCAACTCCCAAAGCAGCGCCTAGCATGATTCTACATGCATTACATACATGCTCTAACGTCTTAACATGCAAGTATGCTCATCATATCAACTTTTGGTTGGTTATCTTATTTAACCAATTTCATGGCATAATTACAAGTAAACATATATTCAATGCATCAACCAATAACAAACAAGTGTATAGGGCTAAAAACGAAAATATGAACCTCCCATCCGTCGATCCACAAGTTAGAAAGCCGCTCTCGTGAGGGTTTCCACTTGTTCTAAGCCATCACCAATATACAACTATCACACTACAACCATAACATCATCACCATCATAATCACAAGACTCCAACACAATTCAATCATCACATAACATAGCTATTAAGGGCATTAACACAAATAGATGAGATTAGGGTTCTACAAATGGGTTGGAAATAATCCAAAATCATTTATTAACAACCTAGGATCATTATTTAACAATATTTATCCAACAAAAATCATTTCTCCTCAAGCAATAACAAAACAACAATAGTGAAAATTAGGGCTTTTAACATCTAAACTCTAATGGAAGCTAGGACATATGTTTAACACTTAAAATAAACTCAAAAACAATTTATAAGCATCATGAAACAAAACCCATACCATTAATTCAAAACCATCAAGTGTAGAGAGAGAAGAGATTTTTACCCATGAAAAATATAGCTTTCAAAACTTCCAAATAGCATTCAATGACCTCCTTGAATGTTGTTGATGAAACTAACGGGAAAATTGATGGTGGTTGGAGTGATTAAATGAGAGAAATAAAAGCTAGGGTTTTGGCCATGGAGAATAAAAGGATACGTATGAGAAGGGGGAAGAAGAAGAATAGGGGAGAATGAGTGAGTGTGGTGGTGGGTGTGTATTCTTATACACACACATGTGGGCTTTAGTTTTAGATTGGGCCAAGTTTGGGCCCAATCCAATTCCGAGCCCGTTTTCCACCAAAACTCAATTCTGACTTTTCTGTACTTCTCCAAAATTTATTTTCAAGTTTTGAATTAAAAATCACCCTCGATTTCAAAAATTCGAATTTTTCCGCTAAGAGGGGCAAAATTGTAATTTTGCCAAAATTTGACGTTTAGATTCAAAATTCATATTTTTCCAAGTCCATGCTTCCGGTTAAATCGAGTTTTATCCTAAAAGCCCAATTCTGATTTCAAAGTCCGTTTTTGAATATTTAATTTCAAATTAAATAAAGGTTTTTGATCTAGTATTTTCTTTTCAAAATAAATTTCCTAATCTCATCATTGCCCTTTATAGTATTTCAACTTATTCCGAAGTGGAATGTATCGAAAATCAAACATGTAAGAATTTCAAATTGGCCCTAACTTCTAGGCCCAATTTGCGGACGTTACATGCAAGGGATGATTTATTTATGATTACTATTAAAAAAATTAGAAATCACGACTAGTTGGTGTACTATCATGAGTATTCCCAAGTGTAAGAGTACATTTTTTAGATGGTGAAGGAAGCACTTGGTCCACTCAAGATAGGTGAACCATTTGCTTTTGTAACCTTTGTTTGCACTTGAATTCGACACAAAACAACCCTTTTAGGGGTCGGTCGATGGTCTTAGTCAAGTTGAAGTGGTTCAAAGGGAGTTTGAAAAGAGCTCATAGACATCTAGAAGCTATCAATAAATATGAAGACATTTTAAAACTGATCCTTGGACAAATCCAATTGGCAGGAAAGACCGGTTCTGTGTTTGATGTTTATAGTAGCATACAAGTGATGATTTCATTGTGAAATTACTAAAAACAATTAGGGGCCAGGACTAGTTGGTGTACTATCATGGGTATTTACAATTATAAGAGTATATTTTTTAGGTAGTGAAGGAAGCACTTGGTCCACTCAAGATAGGTGAACCTATTGCTTTTGTAACCTTTGTTTGCACTTGAATTCAACACAAAACAACCCTTTAGGGATTGGTCGGTGGTCTTAGTCAAGTTGTAGCGGTTTTAAGGGAGTTTGAAAAGAGCTCATAGATATCGAGAAGTTGTCAATGTAACGTCTGGTTTTTAGGCTTAGAAATTTTCGTTATTTTGAGTCAGTTGACTTTTGGTTAACGGTTGAATTTTCGGAAATTTCCAAGTAGGAAGGATTCGGAAATTCTCTCTAGGGGCAAAATAGTAATTATGAACTATTATATGGAAGCTTAAGATTAAAATGGATTACTTAAAACATTTTCGAAAATGATTTTATTAAATTGGGCTGTTATGGGTAAAACCGTAATTTTAGAGAAATTTAGGGTTAAAATGGAATTCGGAACAAAAATGTAATTTTGGGCATGGTGATGAGGAAAATTTTGTTGTACTGAGTATATGAAAACTCAACTGATATTAGAATTCACAGTAATCAATCAAAATTCCTATCAATGTCTAATGTAGTATTTTAGATATCGTCTCCACAGGGATTGTAAGCTAAGAAGCATGATTGAGACTAAGATTTAAACTGCATTGCTAAAAGAATATTTATACAAAATGAATCATAAGAATCATGGGATTGATGTGAAGTAAAATATACTAATGACATTCATTCAATTAAAACTCAAGTCAGCACTCTATTCTGCAATTGATCTTAACAATGAATAGGTTGATTGCTAAATCTGTTATCAATTAACTTCTCATGCAAGTTTCACCTTAAATCACAGATTTACCTTCTAGATCATCATCAGTAATCTGTTAAAAGATCTCTCAATTCAATTTAACAGATCTCAATTATATAGTTGCATATATCTCTATACTACAACCTATACAATTGATAAGCACAATCTGTAGTCTATCTCTAGCACTACGATCCTCTGTTCTTAGATCTGAAACCTAATCGCCATCTCTGGTCTAAATCAAATCTCAGAATAACAATATTACGTAACTCTCGTTCTTGTAATTCAATTAGCTCATGCAATCAAGTAGATCTGGCTATAATTGAACAAGGAACATTGCAATTGAAATGATAATCAACATCAAGATTCAACAAATCAACAGATCTTTTAGCTAGCACATCTACTTCAGCATATCCAATCAAGTACAAAAATCATCATCGACATGCTTAAGATCTAAATCTTACCAAGGAAGATTGAAGCTAGACTCTGTCACAGTTGTTGCTTCACAATCTTCAAGCTAATCTCTATGATCAACAGAAACAGAGTACAAAAATTCTTCAAGAAACTTCTCTGAAGATGTTGAATAAAGTGTATAGAAGAATCTAAAATTTCTCTTAAAGTATATCAAAATGTCAAGAGTATAAATCAATCGTCTAAACTTTTTTCTCCAAAAACTTCACTCCTCTTACTTCATATGAGCTTCTATTTATAAAGTTTGGCTCAGTGGCAATTTTGAAATAAAATCAACAAAGAAACACAAATTGGCGAAGTAACATTTTTCTTCATTTATGTCGCCTGTTCCTTCGCCTGAACCAAGCGACTTCTTCAAATCTCGCTTGTCTTGATCGCCAAGCTAACAATCTTCCTAGGCGAAATGTTCTCAATATTTCCATAGCATGTTGCCTGATGCTCAGGCGAGTTGATATTCTTCGCCAAAACACTATTCTAGTTAAAATATTCTAGGCGATGTCTCATCAAATGTCGCCTGTTATTATCCTTTGACTTGGCGACATTTCTCCTTTATCGCCTCAACTATCGCCTCAAAGCAGACAAAGTTCAACCTTCATCGCCTAAATCTCTACCAGGATGCTGACATATGAAGGCGAGGAATTTCTGATTCGTCTTTCATATTTTAATCTTTGAGGCGAAATCTTCTTTATATCGCCTGCTGCATCGCCCTCTACTCCAAATCATGGCGATGTCTTCAGGCGAATTTGTTTCTTAGCAAAATCATTTCGCCAATTTGTTGACTTTGGATGAAATTCTGATTTGGTCCTTCTTTCTTCTGAATTTGTATGTTTTAGCTTCTTTTCCACAACTTTTCATCCAAGTCACTGTCTCAACAATAATAGCCTAGAATTAATAGAATTGTATTCAATATCTCATTATTTAAACTCAATTTCATTACATTCAAGCTCATAAAGTATGCTAAAACATAGGTAAATTCTAAAATTATCACATGGGTAAATGGCTTTTAATTATTTTTGTGTTATGTGAACCGGAAGCAGAAAAAATAACTGGTGGGTTGACGGATTAATTAATGGGCCAAAATCCATTAGTTTTCCAAAAGCCCATCAAACTCATTTAGAGCTCACACAATTAAAATACACACAACTACACTCTAGTCAAACTCATCTAAAAATCCTACCAAAACCCCTCTCTTGGCAAGAACACTATTCATCTTTTTCTTCACACCACCATTATACGTAAAACACACAACCTCCATTATCACCTTCTAGAAAACTATCCCACTCCATACACTTCCAACCCAACACTCTAGAATCCTTGCTTACACTCTAGAGAGGGTCTCCTCTCATCAATATCCTCATTAATTTTTGGTAAGAACATCACCCACTTTATTGTGTTCTAATGGTTTTGGTGTTCAAGCACCATATATTGTGCAATTAATACTATTGAATGAAATAGATGCTTCCATAGAGTAGTTTTGTTATTAAGTCCTCTAATCATCATTTAAGTAGAGCCCTAGAGTAGTTATGTGCCACTAATTTATTTTTGATGTTATGTTGCGGTATATTGTTGTGATTGTATTATGTGTGTGTTGCCAATAGGCAATATTGGTGACGGGGCACACCAACCGGAATATTGTAGAGCAATAATTACTTAAATTGAATTCATGAAACTCTCTATGTTCGGATTGTGAAGAATGACTATGTGAATATTCGTAATGATATATTCTTCTTATGGCTAAATGTGTTTGATTGTTGAGCTTAATCCACCTCTTGTTGAAAGAATAAAGAAATGTGGTTTGAACATTAATTAAATGGTTGTTGGATGTGTTGTATTGTTATGATTTCACTAAAGAACTAATTGCCCTTAGTTGTAACTAATTAGTGAAGGTAGTGGCATCCCATAGGGTAACAATGAGAATTTTCAACATGTGAATACATGAATGATAAATTGGCATTAGGGTAAAAAACGAATAAATTGATTGACGACTCCTAACGGGTGTGATGGCACCACCGCCTTCGGGCCTAACAAACGATTCCAAAGGTAGATGACCGACTCGAGGGAGGTTAAATCGGCTTTACGGATTATTGGTCTTTAGAACCTAACGAGATCTTGGCTCTAAAATGATGGCTTTGGCCCTAACGACCCGATTTCACTAAATATATTAGAACTATGGCCATGTTTGGTTCCTTAAAATGTCTAAATTTAATTTTGGTTGAGGTTTTCTAGTTTGTTCATTGTTAGAATGTAGTAAGCTTTTAGGTGTTTGTTGCTATGTTGATAGTAGGTTGGGTATAGATTGGTTATGGGTAGTGATGTTATCAATTGTAGGTCAGAGGTTAGCTTGTATAAGTTGTGTAGTATGATGTATTGCTGGTTCTGAGTGATTTTTGGAAGGATATTGTCTAGTTTTTAAGTCGAAGGGTAGGGTGTTTTAGCAGCTGAGTGACGGCGCTCTCTGTGTCTGTTCGTCGGCACTATTCACTGCCAGCCAGCGGAGTCAAAACTACCAGCGTTCAAAGTGGCACTCTCTGTGTTTGTTCACCAACACTGTTCACTGTCAGCAAGGGGAGTCAAAATTGCCAGTGTTCGAAGTGGCGTTCTCTGTGTCTGTTCGCTGTCAGTGTCCGCTCCCAGCCAATGTTGCCGGCAGATGGACTCGTGGAGCGCCACAACACTATTTTCCCAACTTTTGGCCTTCATTCTCCCTCATTCGGAGGTTTTTTGGGGTACCATTTACGGTTACGGTTTTATCTTTGAGTCTAGTTTCTAACCATATCTTTGGATTTTAAAACTAAAGTCATTTGCCTATCGCGATATGAAAAGTCCCATAAGTCGACGTAGAATTTCAACTTTTTTATAAACTGCAATTCGGTCAGAATTTCTAGCTACCCCTTTTGTAGTTTTGAGTCACTATTGTGTATGACATCTACTAACTTCCAAAACCTTAGTTTTTCTTCATTATTATCTATTGGTTGATCAATGTTGGATTATTAATTGATATGAATAGCTAGTAATGCATGTTGTGTGACATGAATATTAAATTAAAGATGCATCTTGTGTGCGATTGTTTGAGTACGAGTTTGATAACCAGACACCGATAGCCTGACACTTTCCTTTCCTTCGTTTTGTCTTGGTTTCGAATTGAATTTAAGCAGGTGATCGAGCGAGATAGGGCTATACCATTGCATATCATGGAGTGTCTTGGAGAACATAGTGAATTCCTTATGTTTTCTTTCATGTTGATACACTCGTTTATGTGGGAATTTGTGACTCTCTTATTACTAGAATAATTTACAAGCAACTCATTAGACTTGTACATCAAGTATTATTATGTTATGCTTTGAACTTGTTACTTATAATATTCATGAAAACTATTTGAACATGTGATTGAGATGTGACTATAAGCATATGTGTTTAAATGGATGAAACGCTATGCATAAGAAAGAACGTATTGGCAAATGTATATGTGACCTTCCGGCCCTTGCATCTCAGTTCGCCGTGGGCGGGAGTTGAGACGTCATAGTCAATAAATATGAAGACATTTCAAAACTGATCATTGGGCAAATCCAATGGGTAGGAAAGGCCGGTTCTGTGTTTGATGTTTGTTGTAGCATGTAAGGGATGATTTCTTTGTGAATTACTAAAAAACATTAGGAGACCACGACTAGTTTGTAACCTTTGTTTGCACTTGAATTGGACACAAATAAACCATTTTAGGGGTTGGTTAGAGCTCTTAGTCAAGTTGAATCGATTCTAAGGGAGTTTGTAAAAAGCGCACAGAAATTGAGAAGCGGTCAATAAATATGAAAATATTTCAAAACCAATCATTTGACAAATTAATTGGGTAGTAAAGGTCGGCTCTGTGTTGGATGTTTGTTAAAACACGCAGGGGATGATTTTGTTGTGAAATTACTAAAAAAAATTAGGGGCCACGACTAGTTGGTGTACTATAAGGAGTATTCCCAAATGTAAGAGTTGTTTAGATAGTGAAGGAAGCACTTGGTCCACTTAAGATAAGTGAACCATTTGCTGTTGTAACCTTTGTTTGCACTCAAATTCGACACAAGACAACCCCTTTATGGGTTTGTCAGTTTTCTTAGCCAACTTGAATCGGTTCTAAGGGAGTTTGAAAAGAGCTCATAGAAATTGAGAAGCTATCAATAAATATGAAGACATTTCAAAACCGATCCTAGGGTAGAAAAATTGCAACAAATTGATTGGTGTTTTTGTTTCTCAGCTCCAATTTCATTACTAATCAGGTTGGTTATCCAATTTAGGATAGAGGAAGTCAATTTTGGTTGAAAGGCAAGCACTAGAAGCAATACCGACAACAGAAAGAACGACGTGAGAGATAACAAAAGTGACGGCGCCAGAAAGCTGTCATTCTTGTGTCTTCGCCTTCATGCACTCAATAATTGAATTTAACACAAATGTTGAATTAAAAACCAATCCTGTTAAACTTCTTTAATTTTGCTCCAAAGACTATGTCACTATCATTGGTTCTATTATTGGATTAGTAATCTGTCTCCATAGACCAAATAGAGCATTGATTTTTTTATACAATTCATTGACATAAGCGCATCGGACGATAAATTCCAATCTAAACCCAGCAGATTACACTTTTCATGGAATCAGGTACGACAAAAGCAAAGATGATTACGTGATTCTGATAATTGATTACTATAATCCTAATGGATTCACTTCCGCTCATACCTGGACATCCAAGACCCAAATTGGGTTTCGAGTTTTGAAATATTGGATCCTTAATGGTTGATATTTTCTTTTGAGAAATGTTTAAGTCTTAATGGGAATATCGAGTTGTTGGTGAATGGATGTCTGTATTGAAAGTTATGGAAATCTAAGATAAAGGGTGTGGCTGATTTTCTTTGTTTTGAATTAGAGACAAGAGAATTTAAAGTGATTGATGCACCAAGAGGATCTTATTAATGGAAGAGGTGATCGGAGTCAAATTAATAGAAATGGAAGAGACGATGGGAAGACGAAGGCGTATGCGAAGACAGATGTTGTAGAGGAAGTGGCGGAGACATATGTTACGGAGGAAGTGGCGGAGATAGAAGTGATGGATGGAAGCGATGAAAGAGGAGGATTAGTGATGTCGATGAGATTAGATAGTGATTTAGTGGGGGTGGAGGAGGAGGAGCGGTGAGAATGATTTAGGGGAGGAGGAGTGATGAATGTGATTGGAATCTATTGTTATTTTTCTTTTTAAAATTATTTTAATGATATATTGTATTTAGGGATAGAAAGGTCATTTCACTTTTAATATAACATGAAATTTATTTAAGTGACATTTTTGTTAATAAAATTTTAAGTTAAGGGTTAAAAAATCAGCACAGCTTATAGAGTGCAAACAAACTTTTAGAAAGATTAGTTATGCAAAAAATTCAAAATGGGTCTATTTTTAAAACTCAAACATTTGAGGACCAATTTCATGCGATTTTCCCATTTTAAAATTTAGCAAGGAAAATTAACCTAATATCTAGTATATTTGTGTGTGAAAACCTGCATTCAAATTAAATAATATTTTAATTCCATTTAAATTTAGTTATTGTTGAGTTGAGTAATTTTTAATTTTTTAATTTTTTAATTTTGTTTTATAATTCCATCATTTTAATGAAATAAAAATGTCAAACTAAATTCATTTTATTAGAAAATTTATAGTCTAGATACATTTTACTTAAAATAAAAGAATTAAATGAAGAAATAAAAAATATTCTCCGTAAATAGGTCTATTTATTACATAATTTCCCTCTACTAGTAGTTAGCTAGAAATACTTCATCTGTTTTCTTCAGTATTAAGTAGCGAATTGCTTGACATTGTATAAAATCTGGAAACATATTAAATATATGTTTGGGGCTGCTTGTGATTATCAAATAATCACTTATTGGATAGTGAAATATCAAATATACCCTTCATCCATCCCAAATTTACATTCATGCATTATTGTTCTATATGTAAATTTAGGAGGGAGAATGTGTATGTTTCGGATTTCACCACGCCATAAGTGATTATTTTACAATCACAACCAGCCCCCAACATATACTAAATTTGTTAAGTATTCGAGTCTCCTTCACAGATGAAAACACATATAACGCATTTAAAGTTCCTCCCAATTAACATAGATGCTCTTTATGACTCAACGTTCTTTTTGAGTCAGATGTGTTTGACTGCCTGATCAAATATACCATGGTTCTTTTAAGATGTTAGCTCATCCATGGGATAAATGACATCGAGCCCCCTTTACTTGATTGTTTGTCCTATTTAATCTCTTGTACATTGTCTTCTACCATTTAACCTCTTCAAATTGACTTTTTTCTACAATTCCGCTCCTTCTGACCAAAAGTGTGCCACATGCGCGTGGCCTGACATGCCACATGTGTTAAATATTATAATAAATTTTCAATTGACCCCTTATACTTTGCTTTTTTATTATTTAATCACCGGTATTTATATTTTTTTTTATCAATTTAATTCTTTGTACTTGATTTTTTTTTTACTATTTTAAATATTTTGCACCATCTTGTTTGATATGAAGAAAATATATGGTATTAACTTTCAAAAAATGCAAGGCATAATTTTTTTTTTATATTATCGAATAAATAAATAAAATCCATTCATCATCACAAAAAAAGCTCTCTTTTATAAAAATAAATGTACAAAAAATAAATTACAATAACATTTATCTACTACTTACACATTTTCGTCTCTATTTTGTGGATAAATATGATATTTGCTTCTAATTATATTAAATTAATTTATACACGATAAAGTTCACATCATGCGTAAGAAAATTAATATATCGGACATGTTATACACACATTTGGCATCGAAAAAAAATACAGAAAATAGTCAAAAAATTTAAAATTATGGGGGGTTAAATGATAAAAGTTTAAGTACAATGGGTCAAATGAAATTTTTTTATAACATTTAACACGCGTGACATGCTACATCATGCGCATGTGGCACACTTGGGTCAGAAGGGGCGGAATGGCAAAAAAAAAAAAAAAGTCAAGTTGAAGGGGTTAAATGGTAGAAGGTAAAATATAGAGGGCTAAACGAGACAAACAGCCAAGTGCAAGGGTTTAGATGTCATTGTCCCCTATATATTTCCGGTCTTTATTTAGTTTCCTTCTAAATATAGAAGTTTTTATAGGAAAGTGTTTTGTTAGATTGCATCCTTGGAAAGTATAATTCTAAATAATACTTATGGAATTGAGAAACCTGGTCTATTTAGAAACTAGTGAACGTGCCCGCGTATTGCATGGTTTTAAGTGTTTTATTAGGTATAATTTCATTATGATTTGATTAAAAGTATATAGTAAAATACTTTTTTATGCCGCGAATGATTTTTTTAAATGATAAATCATTTATTAATATTAAAAAAAATAGCAAATAACTGAAACTAATATTGGTAATCCAATTATGTATTAATTATAAATTTATATATCTTCTCAATTGATTTATTTTAGAGTAATATAAAAAAAAATAGAAGTGAAGAAAATACCTAATAGCTTAATAGCTTAATGTTGATTATATCATCATCATTAGCTCGTTACAATAAACTTAATATGATAGGGAAAAACATCATCGTCATTGGTTCGTTACAATAAACTCAATCTAATTGAGAAAAACAATGTCCTGAGTTAAAAGAGAATACATAATACATTTGATAATTAAAAGAGCATTTGGGCATGAGAAATGTGTATCCCTAATTTAGATTATAAACTCCAATGTCCTTTTCAGCAAAGTTAGAACCGAGAGGAAGTGGTCCTCCTGTAGGAGGAGTTCCTGCAAAAAAAATCTATGCCAAAACTATCATGAGTAAAATAAATACAATTAGGTTTCAAAATGTATGAGAATTTTCCAATATCTCTCCACAAGTACGGAAGAATTATTCCCTACAAAAATACCTCTAGATCTCAAATCTTGAATCCAACTATTATTCTTCAAATATATTTCAAAAACATCAAACCACCTATTACCTTCTCTTCCTCATTATCACTTGTACTTGTCCATCTATAGTGAAGCATAAATAAATTTCCATCTAATCCATTCAGATAAAGTCTGCAAACATTTAGAGTATGAGGTGGTTTGATAACTTGCTCACATATAACAACATATTCACTTTTATATCAATAGCAAATACCACTACTGATGTACTTATAGTATAAAATTTTTCTTGATATTGTGTAGCATCATGACACCAACCTTTAATAAAATAACCAATCTTGACCCAAGATTGAAAACCTAGTCTAAAATCACTCATAAATATAATTAGAATTGTATCTTGTGCCACTAAAAGACACTAATAAACATAGTTTCATTTTAACGTCAATTTGCAAGAGCCACCTCTCTTCCTCATACTTGAGATTGAGGATGTTGATGTGTGGCAGGTCAATTCCAAAACTTGTAAAAGGATGTAAAAGAAAACAATGCTTATCAATAGCCAAAAGCCAATCTTTAGAAAAATAACAACGATTACCGTGACATCTGGTAAATTGAGCTGTCGAGACCTTGATGAATTGAACACACATTTAAAGATAAGAAAATATTGATGTGATCATATCAATAAACACAACAGACTTAGAATCTAAATATATACTTTTCTAGTATAGCAATCATTATAACTACACTAAAAAACACAGGAAAATAATAAGATGAAATATAAATCTAAGCCTAAACATTGAACACAATGTTGATCAAGTCTAAAACATCAACAATATATAAAGTCAAACCATAAAAAAAAAAAAAATTAAACTTGATCATTTCCCACTTGACCATAATTGGTAAATTGATTTGAAACTATAACAATAAAAAAAATTTATAATGAAAAAAGTAATCAAACAAAATTGATAACTCTCATAAATAGAAAACAAAAGTCAACAGAAAAATAAAAAGATTAATATAAGTGAAAAGTGACTGCAAAAGTTTTATGGAGTCTTTCAGCATCCTCATTAGCGTAAACCTAAGGTGGAACTTTGAGAGTGGCCATTGTCGTTATCTGTCTTCTAATGATGATTTTGATTGCAATAAAAAAGCACAAGTTTCTATTAGACACACACAAAGAAACAATCAAAACATAAACTACCAGTCTATTCATCATAACACAATACTGAAAACAAATCAAAGGCATGTCAACCTCAAAATCAATGGAAAGCTTCTAATCCTATGCTTTGAGAAGATCCTCCCTATAAGTTTCCTATTAGACTTCTCTAATAAACTTGTGCTAAGAAGCATTTTTGTGAGCTAGGATGTAAATAATTGTCGCTTTACCTGTGTCCCATCGTAAAAACACATAATCAAATATCAAATTGAGAAGGAAAAAAATATCAAGTTATCACAACATATTTTGACCCACCCATAATGATCTAAACAAAGATATTGTTTCCGTAGTATTTGAAATCTATCATGTCAGAACAAAATGTGAATCAACACATTCTCAGACCCTAATGAACTAAAAGCATATTAAAGAGTGAGAAAATACATTATTAATTGATTTGATCATATCAAAAAATACAACAAGCCTAGAATCTAAATTGAGGTAAAAGGGTATACTTTTCCGGTGTAGTAATCACTATAGCTACACTTAAAAACACAAAAAAATAAAATAAAAATAAATCACATGGAACATAGATCTAAGCTTTAACATTAAACAAAATGTTGATGAAGTATAGGACACCAATAATATAAATTCGAACCATAAAAAAAATTAATCTTGATCATTTCGCACTTAACCATAAGTGAGAAATTAACTACAAAATGTAATAATCACCAAACTTTACAACAAAAATAAAATAGGTCAGACAATGGATAATCATCACAAAATAAAAATAAAAAATCAACGGCAAAATAAAAAGATCAACATAAATGAAATGTACCCACAAAAGCTTTCTAGAGTCTCAACATCCTTATTAGTGTAGACCTGAGCTGGAACTTTGAGAGTGGTCATGCTGTTGTCTCTGTTCTTATTCTATCTAACTTGGAATAACACCTTAAACCAGTATGAGAAGAAATAATATGTGAACAAATAAAACTACCTCACTTTCAGAATAGTAGCAGATTTTTACCAAGTAGACCCAAGATCTGCCAATAAATCATAACTCCAATTAGAAAAAAAAAAAAGCAATGACCCACATGAATCAATAAACTAATTGATATAACTAAACAATTTGCATGCATCTTTTAATGTTATTTCTTGTATATATACATGTACCAGATTCAGACTATTGACAGAGTTAATAACATAATGCTGCATAGAGTATTGAATAAATGCTTAGTAAAGATCCTAATATAGGAAGTGATTTAAATTCCAATACAAACTCTATCTAAATCAAGCTACAAAGCATCCTGGGAAGTGAATTCTAATATTGTAAATGAGAACATCAATTTAGAAGAAGAAAAATAAGAAAATAAAACCGAGTGAAAGCAATAGCAAGTCAGCTAGCCAATCGTACAAAAAAGTCACAAAATAACATTGCCTATTTTTTTTCATAACATCATAAGAAGAAATTAAATAATCCAGACATAATATTATTAGTTAGTTGAATGAGAAGATTTCTGATGATACAATTCTCTTTATCATTCCTCTAATCGTCATTATTGAAACAAAACAAAATTGAAATGTAGTTAATGATTAGCAAATAAATCAATGAAATTGAAAACGTTTAGGATTGCTTTTGCCTTTTGGTTGTAGAAGAACAATAGAAACAATTTTCAATAAACTATAATTTCTAACTTTCTCCATAAGTACTTTGATAGATAAGAAGACACTATTCATAATAACTCCCAAAACTCGGAAGCCAAAAGTGAATCCATCCAAACAGGACAAGGAGTTCAAGTTGGATTTGAGTTAGTACTGACAGCTGCCATAGATAGGCTTGGTTTTTCCCTAATTCCATATTCAGCTGGTGATCAGTAACCTAACTAAATAACCATAGTAGAATTATCTTATATTTTGAAAACAAACTTAGATAATTTATAGAAAGGTAATTGCCAAAAACCCCCCAAGTTTTGAAACGTTTGATTTTCCGCCACTAGTTTTCAAACGTTGTACTAAACCGCCCCCATTCACAAAACCAAAGCTGTTTTATGTTATTATTGGATGTTTTATGTTAATGGGGGCAGTTTGACACAAACGTTTGAAAAATTGTGGCAAAAAATCAAATGTTTCAAAATTTGGAGGATTTTTTGTAATTGCCCTTTATTAATTCTCTAAATGATATATATTTTTTATTGTTAATTTTTTTTATTTATAAAGAATAAAATAATAATATAAAAATAATGGAATAAAATATAAATATCAAAATAGCAAGTGAGCATAAACAATATTGGATTATAATTGCAGGTGAGCAGAACAATATTTGAAAAATAAGAAGATATATAATGCATGATTACCCAACTTGAAAGAATTTGCAATATTTTTTCGTATTTGAAGAAGATATATAATGCGCGATTACAATAATTTTTTTTTTCATTTATTAAGTTTAATTTAGTGGTAGATTTTTTTAGTCCATTATTCTTTAATAACATAGATATTTACATGTTTTAATAATTGTTAGAGTTGTAGTAATAATAATTGCATATTAATTATAAATTATATATTTACATCATTCTAATTGGTATATATTTTGTTTACCATTTTAGTTTTATCATTTCCAATATTAATTTTTATATATATTATAATTAAAATGCAGAATAATTATTCCTTTATTTTAAAAGTGTTTGATATTGTCATAAATTTTTATTTTAATAATTTTAATTTCACAAATTATAATATAAAATTAATGGAATAAAATAAATAAAAAATAATAAAAAGAAGATATATAATTTTTTTAAAAACAAACCAAATTTAAAGAAATAAACACAATAATAAATTAATTTAAATATTTAAATTTAAAAATAAATAAATAAGTATTTTTGAATTAAACAACGTTTGATAAAATATGAAATAAAATGTGGAACAATTGAAATCTAACTAGTTAAATAATTTTTTTTTTAAAATAATTTAAATTTTTATATTATGAAAAACCCCTAAACAATATCACATTTATATTTATAAATCATAACATATCCTCCAATAGAGATGTGATAAACGTATCAATATCATTTAGAGAATTAATAAAGGGTAATTACAAAAAAAATCTCCAAAATTTGAAACGTTTGATTTTTCTCCACCGTTTTTTAAACGTTTGTGTCAAACCGCTCCCATTACCAGAAATCATCCAATCATAATAGAAAACAACTTTGGTTTTATAAATGGGGACGGTTTGGTACAACGTTTGAAAACCGGTGGCAGAAAATCAAACGTTTAAAAACTTGGGAGGTTTTTGGTAATTACCCATTTGTAGAAATCAGAAAAGTATTTACATATCATCCATAGAAGAAGGAACTATAGACATCAACTAAAGTACTAAAGATAACAACACTTGTCACACATCTACAAGAGAAGGAACCGCAAATAGAAACTAAAGTACTACAGACAACAACACCTATTAGGGACAAGATCTTGATGTGATCTCTTATATTGATGAGTTCTGCTTCTTCATCTATCAAATGCTCTTCAAATTTTTTTATCTTATTTTTGCAATGATCAAACAAAAATATGTAAGTATTAATATAAAGTAACATACTATCAGAAGGAGACGATGAAGAAATGAACAAACTGAATTGATGAACGAATTATCCTTACTGCTTCCATTCTTCCCCAATGATCTTAAGCTATTACTTGTTCTCTGCGGCAAGAGTAACTCTTCTCTCATTTGAGAAGATGAAATAAGTTGATATTAGTTGCTTTCCTTTGAATGAATCCTTTGCTTTCTTACACCTAACCAACAAAATCAATTAAAAAAATAGGACACCAAAACAGATTTAAAAAAAAAAAAAAAATAGTCAGTTGGGGAATAAAATTTTACTTGGTTTTCTTATTTTCTTTATCTACTTCTTCACAAATTAAAAATTGTCGTAAAATAGGTTCATAATAGTCTTCTATTTACAATCCTCCTCCAAGAGCTTTATAGTTTCGATTTCACGCGAGGCCTAATAATATAAGAATGCATGGTAGCTAAAATAATTGTTAGGGAAGAAAAGTAGATCTTATTGGTATATTGAATATAAACTTTTCAAGAACATTTGAGTAAAAATAAACTATCTTAGAATGTCATATAAGTTCCAAAATTTTCTAACCCCACCCTAAAATATTTTCAAAACATCAAATTTGCTTCCAGTGTTATATCTATAAAATAACCATAACCCAGATAAAACAATCTAACTATTGACAGAGCATCGTGGACTAAAATGCCTCAATTACAAAATAGAAAAATAGACTCAATATCCTTGGATAACACAAAGTAATAGTTTAAAAGGAAAATTGATACATAAAACATAAAACATAAAGTATGAATCATTATTAAAAGTTATTAAACATATTCTCATCATCAACATAATTCCATTTTTTCTATTTGTACTATTAAACATTATTACTTCTATTTTCTCAGTTACTAACCTTAAACCATATTAAATACATTCTCATCATCTACATTCAATCACAAAATTGGTAAAATAAATAAATTTTGTAGATCGAATTTATATTAAAAATGAATCATACCTTAAAAAAATGAAACTACAGGAAGAAACTGTAAGCAAGTTTAGCAAATGAAAAAAAAAAATAGTACATTTAACTTCCTTATTTGCATTTATTATTATTATTTTTTACCATAGTATTGCCACTGGCAGGAGAGTAGAGCAGAGCACGACTTAACAATTTGATTCCTTGAAAACAATCCAAAACTATTACCTTTTAGAATTCCATTCAACAGCCTTCCATTAGAGTTCATACCCGTCAATGCTCTTTTCTCATCTTAGAATTTGGAATGGAAATTCACTCTATAAAAATCTTTAAACCTTGGACTGCCATCACCCACTGTAGCATTCTTGAATTTATGGTTCTCTAGGGAAATCTGGTTCCTAGTGAAATGAAAGAGTAGACAATAGATATGGAAAACAATGAATAAATAAAAGAATTAAAACCTGGTAAAACAATCCAAGCACATCAAACTATTCCTTCACAATCATAACACAAAAATAAAATCATCAAACATATTTGAAGTAAAAATAATATTAGATAATTCAAACCAACTTCCAACCATGTGCATCACATGCCAGACAATTCTTTCACAAACAATAATGTAATCACTAACGCTCAGTCATCACTTCCCCCCCTCTCCCCTCTCCATGGATTTCCTTATAATCCAAACCAAATCATTCGTATCTCTCTCTATTTTGTCTCATTGTTCCTAGACCATACCACAAACACCTGATGCGCATTCACCTTTATTTTACACAGATCAAAATCACCAAACACACCCAAACCAGTCTACCCATAATTAATTCCAGCACAAAAATCCAAAATCATTTTATTCCAATCAAGAAAAACATTTTTGTTTTCCATAATTAAAAACCAATTTTTTACACTTAATTTGAGAAAAACAAAATAAAATACCAGATGAACAAATGAAAAAGCAATGAAAATGAATTCATTAATCTGTTAAAATATCACCAATTTGATTGAGGATAAGCCTATACACTATAACTTCAAAGTGAGAGCAGCGTTCGATCCTTCGATTATAACTTCTAATTCCAACTTTCTTGCTCTTACCAACATCAATTCATGGCTTCTTCAACTTAAAAACCAAATTACCCTTAGCATCACAAATTGTAAAGGACATCCTTTCTCCTTCGACCCTCTCCTCGCTCACTATCACTTACAACACAGCTGAATTCATCAGCATCGCCACCATCAACGATAGCCATCCAACTTTCCTCATCGTACGACTTCATGTTCACAAACTCATTTAGCTATTTTGATGATTTTGTAATTACGTGTTATCTTGGTTTTTTCTTAGAATAGGAAGAGAGAAAGACGAAAAAAGGATAACTCTCCCCTCTGCAATAAGAATAAATTTTGATATCCAAAAAAAAATTAAATAAATAAATGCCAATAAAGAAAAAAGGAAGGTGTCAAGAGGAAGTTTCTCACTGCTGAAACTAATACAAAACTCAAAAACAGCCGAAATGGCTTATTTTCATGTAAAGGTTGAGCTCTGGACGTGTGCACGTCAATTTTGCGAGAGTTCTCCTTTATACAGATATATAAATTTACATACAATGAACCCATTTTACTGATGAAATTAAGGAACCTAATTAATTTGGACATTTAAATACAATAAACCAATGATTAATGATGGAACAATTATATTACAATAAAACCTCTAAAAATTAATATTCGATAAATTAATAACCTCGATAAAATTAATAATTTGTCCGGTCCTAACTTGGGACCAGTAATAAATTGGACACCAATTGATAAAATAATAAGATAATAACTTTTTTGAAATTCTAGTGTATATATATTAGTCCCAAAAAACTATAAATTAATAAATACTAAAAGATTCAAAATTTTAAGATTTTCTAGTAAAAATATTGATCCCAGTGTATATATATTGGTCCTAGGGGTGGGCGCGGTCCGGGTCGGTCCAGTTTTGAGTAAACCCAAACCAAAACTGAATGGCTCGGTTTTGTCATGTTTAGGACCGAACCGACCCAAATAGAGACTAAAACCATTTGATTTGGTTTTGTTGTGTCGGTTCGGATCGGTCCGGTTTTACTCAATTTTGATTTTTTTATTGGATATAATATTTTATAATTTAATTTTAAATCATAATATTTTAATAAATTCAAACTAAATTAAAATATATGTATAAAATCAAATAACCATTCAAATCTAATTTAATTGTAAACAAATAACAAATGAAAATTTTTTTCAAGAAAAAATATAACAATAAAATCACACTGAGACATTACATTATTCTAACATATGAAATTTCTCGAGATTTGAGATATCAAATGAATCTATGATATCAACATTTGACTTTTTATATATATATATATATTTAAATTCTCATAGAATTTAGTAATGAACACTAACTTTTCAATTGTAATACTACTAGTAATATAATTAAATAATTAAAATAAGTTCATGTGAACTTTAATTTGGTATTCACTAATTAAAAAGTGTTCAAGTAATATTAGACGTATTGGGTGAGAACAAATTATAGTTTTGAACTTTTGTGACACACATGTGATATTTTGAAAGTTGTAGCAGTTACATTTCTCAATAAATATTAATTCAATAAAATAATTTTTGTTACCTTCAATTAATATAGCTACTGACAAGCAATCAATGGACTTTTGCAACAAAGTTGTTTGTTACCTCATATTAATATAGCTAGTGACAACTAATTCATGTGATCGCTTACCGTATGTTTGAGTATTACAATATTTAAAGATGAAGTTTTTCTTTTTCTTTTCTGTGCAGCTGTATGTTTGTTAAAAATTAAATTAGGATTAGGTTTTGTTATGTTTAGTACTTCTTTAAATTTTTTTAAATTAAAACCGGTTTTTTGGGTCGGTTCGGTTTTTGAATAATGAAACTGCACTGAAATCAAATGGCTCGATTTTTGGTCGGGCTCGGTCTGGGTCAGTTCGATTCGATTAAAAACCAAAAATCAGGCCCACCCCTAATTGGTCCAAATGAAACTATGTATTTCGGTACCATGAACTAACTTTTTACTTATTCAAAAATAATGGACTTTGACAAATTCAATTAATATATAAATATACATTGGACTTGAAAATTTAAATATCATAAGTAAAACCTCTTTAAATTAATAAATTATTAATTTATAGATATAATAATATATCACTACATTAATGAAATATCTTACTTCAAATATTTATTTATAAAAACTTTACTGTAGTTGAATGCTGATACATATGACATGGTAGTTGAATGTGTAAAATATATGAGTAGGAGTTGACGTGGGTCATATCCATTGGGGAAAAGGCCCACCAGGCTCTGAGAAGATAAGAAGAATGTTATGTTCGAAAATATCCTCAGCAATATATGAGTAAGGTCCTTATAGTTTTGAGTCCACAAGCGAAATCAGATTATGAGCAAAAATAGTAAAATGAAACAGTTGAAAACAAATAGTCATATTCTAAGCTAAGAATGGTCTAAACAACCAAGTTTCAAGCTCAATCCAAGAACGTCATGACGGAGGATAGCTATACCATATAGATGATCATTCGAAAAGGTTTTTCCATTTGCGCGATGACCGAATACAAAAGAAAGCAAACTGAAACAAAAAGGAAGCTATGTATCAAGCAACCAACCCGAGATTTAAAAAATCCGTATAACTAAATGTATAATTAAAAAATAAATGTGAAGATAATGAAATGGGCCAGTAATAAATAGATAATAAATATGATAAATATCCGACATAAATGTCCCTTCATGGACACTATAAGTACAATTGTAATAAAGAATGAGATGATGACATGCCCATTTACTAAACTTCTGCGAAATTTGCTACGTACAAACTCTTACCCACTAACCTATAAAGTAAAAGGAGTTGATTTGAATTTAGCTTGAGTTAATGCCATATGATTTCGGTTAAAAAGCTCTAGTATGGTCGATATTTAATTTGATGTGGTTGCGGTGTATTTTGATGTCTTTTTTAATTTTTTATTTTAGTTTGAATCCCTGTTAAATTTTAAGGATAATTTGAATCCCTGTAAGTGCTTAGAGAATCGTGACATTTTGTTGGTGATACAAGATGTTTACAATTATCTATCCCCTATGAGAGTTTCGATTGAAATTGAATTTGACTGGAAGTCTCATATGTAATGTTAAATATTTCAAGCATTTTCGTCTATACCATTATCAAGAGACTTAGGAAAATTTTATGCCACTTCTACGAGATTTAGGTTGGCTTTCATGTGTACTGCTACCACGAAAATTAAACGGATTTAGGTGTCATTGCTAGGGAACTTAGGTGGATTTTAATGTGTACAGCTATAAAGGAAAGATTTTAGGTGCTACACTGAGGGAACTTAGGTGCACTTTAATGTGTGTAATTGCCAAGGGAGTTAGGAAAATTTAAGTGTCAATGTCAAGGGTCTATGGTGGATTTTCATATGTAGCGTTGCCAATGGACTTAAGTGGATTTAAGTGCCACTACTAGGGGACTTAGGTGCACTTTAATGTGTATAACTACCAAGGGACTTGAGCGGATTTATGTTGTGTCATGTTGCATGAGATATATCGAATGAAGCTGTAATGTCTGGTTTGTAGGCCAAATTTTTTCGATAGTTTAGGGTCAATTTTATTTTTGGGTAAATTTGAGTTTTCAACAAATCCGCATAGGAATAAATCAAAAAAAATCACTCTAAGAGCAAAATAGTAATTACAGACTATAACATAAGTTCAAAGTAATTTTTTTCTAAAAGTTTTCATAAGGGCATGTGTAACGTCCCGATTTAGGGCTAAATGATTTCTATGTTTTTGAACCAATTTTGCCTTTCAATGTTATGAACTTTTTTGTGTGATTCTTGAAACATCTGAGAGTAATTGAATGATATAATACTTATGGAATGGTTATAAGATTGTCTATCAATGTTTATTGGTGTTCCATCAAAACTGGTAGCGAAAATGAAGTCGAACGAATGAAGAAATTTGAGGTTCGCTGCATCAGTGGTTCTGGCGACATAGCCCTATGTAGCCAGCCATGTCGCCAGCGTTGGTGAGATAGGCTTTATGTAGCTATGTCGCCGGCATGCGAAATCTGCAAATCTAAGGTTTGGTCTCGGGTGCCTCTAACGACAAATGCTCTATGTCGCTAGAGACCGAATTAGAGCTTTTTAAACCTATTTTAGCCGAGTCTTTTCATTCTCTCTCACTCTTTCAAATTCTCTCGTCCCGCAAGTGATTGTTCTCTCAATTTTCGTCGTTATCTCTCCGCTTAGGTGTCTCGGGTAAGTCTCCAATCGGCCCTAATCTTCTTCGCTTTGAGTTTAAGCATGATTGATGATGATATTGGAAGTGATTGATAAGGGTTTAGGGTTGATTAAGTATTGAATTAGTTAGGGTTTTGGTTGGAAACCTTAAGATTTAGAGGAAAGTGATTTGGAGGATTGAATCATAGAATTGAAGTGGGTTTGGTCTAATTGTGTTATCGATATTGTTTATCGTTAGATCGTTTGTCATTTCTTTGCGATTAGAATAGGTTTCTCTTTTAGTGCGCCACGTATTCGATCGTTTGTCTAAATCCAATGTTGTTCTTTATTATTATTAGGCGAAGTGGACGGTGCCAAGGATCGTGTCGGCGACGCTTAGCTTAACTTATCGTTGGAAGAAAGGTTAGCGACGTCGTTTTAAACTCTACATTCGGTTGTTGTATGCTTTATGAACAATTCATTAAAATGGTTAACAAGATAACTACATGAATTGATAATTAGATAGATTAGAGAGTGAATGCTAGATTGGGATATTGATTGGTGTATTGTTGATATAGAACTGCTAGTAAGTCAATTGCATGATTAGACTTAGGCTTTCGTTAGTTAGAGTAAGAAAAATCTGGATAAGACACTAGTAAAAGTACTTGTCACATATTGATTGAAAGCCAATGGGTTGATATCATGAAATTGTTGATCGTTAAATAAAAATTGCATGTTTGATCACCTAACTAATTGAACAATGATTGCCCTAGTCATGGTTGAAAGTAGTGATGGAATAACATGTCATTAGGGGTACCCGAGATATCTCAACCTATTGGAAACATAGGATTTTTGGTTTAGCTAACCACATTGAAAATTGAGTGACGAGTCCTATTGGGGGTGGCAGCACCACCGCCTGTGGGCATATTATTATTGGTGGTCTTCGGACATAACTGATGAGATTCTTAGGTAGTAGCCCGTCCTGAAGGGGAATTATCGGCTCTACGGATCTCGGTTTTCGGACCATATTGGTGGCTTCAGCCTAATTGGCCCCGTTTCATTATTGATCCTAGATTAGTGGGAGTCAAATAAAATTGGAACTTTAATGTGATTGCTATTGTGTGATAGATGCTAGTGGACAGTTGATTGCTTTGGGGGTTCTTTAATGAATGTAGGAATCCTAAATGGATATCTAATAATGTTAAATGTGCTTAATGAACATAATTGGAACTAGATGGTTATCTCACTTTGTTGAACTTTTTAATAGTAACTGACTTTGGCGAGATTGTATTCTCTTTACCCTTGAATGATAGTTTAGGTGCATTTTGTGTGCCTTTTCATATTAGTATGATTAAATAGACGCATTGCTTGTATTTGTTGGAGTATGACTTGCTAATCAGAGATCGATAGTCTGACGTTGTTTTTCTTCCATTTTTCTTATCTATTTATTGAAATGTGAAACAGGTGATCGAGCAAATTGAAGGTCCAGCATTGCATAAAAAGCATATCGAGTCTTCATGGATTTTTTAGACTTTATTTAGGATTGTCTTTAGTTGTTTCTTTTGACTATTTTAAAGAATATGTATACTTTTAAATACTTTAGGGTCCTTATGTTTTGGACAGATTATTTCAAAGAATGTAAACTGCTATTTGAATGATTGTTATGTTTGCAAACAGGTTTTATTTTGAGTAAACTATTTTGATTGAATTATTTTCTCGACAGGTTTATAATGTTTACTTGTAACGGACTGTGGAAATATTCAGGTATATTTTTCCGCACTTATCGAATTGAATGATTGATTGTAATGTGACACTCCGACTTCCGTTCGTGTCTCCCCGTGGCCAGGGGTTGAGCGTTACAGCATGCTTGTAATTTGGGCAATAATTGCAAAATTAAAAATTTTGGGACAAAATGGGATTTTTAAAACCAAAGTGATTTTGGTGTGTGAGAAATAATTTTAAAAGTCAAATGGTGTTTTTGAAAATCGCTGGTGGTGAAAAATAGATTCGGATGGTTAATGAGACAATTAGTAAACAAATGAGTCACAATGGCCTTATGCTACTAAACCCCATCATAAGACCCTTAAAACTTTACCAATCAACACCACTCTCTCACTCTAAACTAAAACCTTCTCAAAATACCCTCCATTTCCATTTGATGTTTGAAACCACACCCATGAAACATAACACATCATATTATTACTCTTAACCAATAAAATTAGGGGTGTCAAAATGGGTCATGACTCGATGTGTTGACATGAACCCGCGAAAAATAAGTGGGTTGGGTTTAAACTAAATGGATTTTGACTAACATGTTAACGTGTCGACCCGCATAATTGGGGTTAAAATAAAATTTATATAATTTTGAAGGGTTAAGTAATATTTTTAACATATTATATATATTATCAATCTAACAATACCCTAATTTTTTTAGAAAATTAGAAGCTATTCCGCCTTTCTGCCTCCTCTCCCGCCTTCAACCACCCGGCACAGCTTCCTCTTCTCTACCTCCTGTCTCGTCATCAACCAACCATTACTCAAATATCACCTCTGCTGTCCCCTCTTCGTGGTTTGCCTCAGAAGAAACTCTTCATATGTGGCTATCTACTATTAGCATTGTCAACCCACGTCGTCGATTTCTTGTGTGGTATGTTTCTTCTAACACTAGTTGTCTTAATCCTAGTTCTTTCATCTTTAGCTTAAGAGTCAAGGTCTGATTTAATATATTGTTCTTGATTTTATTAGCTTTAATCAAATTTGCAAGTGAGGATGTATAGATTTTGATTGATTAATTTAGTACTTGTTGTTATATGTTTGATTATTTTCTTTATTTATTGGTTCGACACTTTTAGCGTATATTATTCGAATCGACCATTAATGTAGCATACGAAAAATTTGGAGGGCATACCCCATATTTATTTATTTATTTTCTTTTTATCTTTTTTAATTGTCTTCTTATATTTTTTATTAATGAAAATTTTGAGGCAACAGTTATTGTTTGTTTTCGTCTTTAAATTCGATTTTTCTTATCCTTGTAGATCATGTGATTGATGGTGAAGAATATCTAGAAGAAGTTATAGGCTATGTTTGGCACTAGAGTTTTTCACAGCATTTAGAGTTTTGACTTTAAACTCTAAAAGTATTAAACATCTGTGTTTGGTCTTCCACTTATAATCTTCTCATCAGAGTTTTTCACAGAGTTTCTAAAACGTTAATCAGAGCAACGTTTAGAGTTTCAATCAAAGAGTTTCAACTTAAATTTCCAAAATTATCCTTATCCATACTAATTTCAAATTAATTTCTCTTTTTATCAAATTAGTTTATAATAATTACTTTTTAACTAATTATTTTATTTTTGGTTTTAATAGATTAAATATGTTTTTTATAAAGACAGAAAAAAAAAGTTGATTATTACAAATATATTATTTATATTTTTGTTATTTATTGGAAAAAAAAGTTAATTTTATTCTAAAATTATAATTTAAATTTTAAAACAATTATCTTTTTTATATCGTGTCCTTTTACGTCATTTAAACATTATTAGATAATTAAAACGCTAGTTTACCAAACAGTATTTATTAAAAATGCTAAACGCTATCCATTATTTAAAAAATGCTAAACGCTTAAAAATAAGCTAGACGCTGCCCAAAACGCTAAACGCTAGTAAAAACGCTGGTAGCGCCAAACACAGCCATAGTGTGTGCGAAAATTCTGTGACTGGTGATGAAACTCTAAAGCTTCTTCGGCTCCATAATCTTTTGATTAAGGTTAATTTGATAAGATATTTTATCTCTCTTCATTGTGTTTGTAATCACTAAAGAATTATTCAATAAATTTGTTGCACAATTTTATTTGCAATAAAGACTTTCATCGCAGCTAAATTAAGTTTATGGTTATAAAATGTGTATTTTCGTTTTTTGCACCCGTTTTATAAAAATAATTCAGAAATCCCCTACTTTTAAAAATAATTCGAAACAGCGCCCATTTTCATGTGAAAAGTGGTTTTGGGTAAAAGTTGGGTAGTTTTACTCTATCTCTACCTTGTTTTTATTAATAGCATTAAATATTTTTTTATACCATCTTTTTAACTAAACAATAAATTACATTATTTTTAATAAAAAAATAATGTAAAAATAAAATTATTTTAATTTCAAATTAAATAATACGTTTTAATTTATTATCTTTAAAAAAATCAAAATAAATAAAAATTTATTTTATTTTTTAAATTAAATAATATATGAAATAAATTAATATTTATTTGGAATTTTTAATTAAAAATAATAAAATTAAAATGTGTTATTTAATGAAAATATTAAAATAAAAATATAATTTTAATGTAAAATAAATATAATTTAATGTAATATTTTTATTTTAATTTTTCATCAAATAATACATTTTAATTTTTTTATTTTTCATTAAAAACCAAAATAAATATGAATTTATTTCATATATTATTTCATTTTAAAAATAAAATGAAACAAATTTATATTTATTAAGAATTTTTTTACTAAAGATAATAAATTAAAACGTATTATTTAATTTCAAATAAAAATAATTTTATTTTATTTTCATTTTTATTTAAAATAACGTAATTTAATTTTTTAGTTAATATTTTTTAGTTAATAATAATGCAATTAATAAAGTAAAGTAGAAATAAAGTAAAACCACAAAACCTTTACCTAAAACCACTTTTCACATGAAAATGAGTGTTGTTTCGAATTATTTTTAAATGTGGGGGACTTCTGAATTATTTTATAAAACGGGTGGAAAAACGAAAATACCCTATATAAAATTATATTAATATTTGAACACTTTCATTTGGATTGTATTTGTAATTTAATTATTTTATTTTATTTTATTATTACTTTATATTTAAATTGATTATTGTATTAGAAAATTTATAAATATAATAGGTTAAATAGATTAATGGATAGACAGGTTAAATATGTTAATTTATAAACAGGTTAAATGGATTAATGCACAAACAGGTTCTACGAGTTAACAGATAAATAGGTTAAACGAATAAACGAATTGTACGATTACAAATTTTGAGTTATTTAACCAAATTAATCGTGTCGATATGTTAACACGCGTATTAAACGAATTCGTGTCAAGTTGAAAAATTACAACTCGTTTATTAAATGTGTCGAGTCGAGTTAGACATAAACGTAAACGAGTTGTGTCGGGTTCAGTCAAACCCGATTCGCAAACACAAATTGACACCCCTAAATAAAAACCACATCCATTAACTATTGCGAAGCTTCTGAATTGCTTTAGAAGAGATTTTTGAGTCTCTCAATCTCTATTATATCTTTGGGATAAGTTTTTTAAAAAGCTGTAATGGCATTTCAATGGTTTGATTTTTAAGTTCAAATATAAATGTGTAAATAGAATGATAGAGTGTGGTTTATGCTTCCAAATCATCATCATCGAATCATCATCATCGAATCATTATCATCATCTTAATCATCATCGAATCAGCATCATCATCAATGAAAAATCATCATCATCATTATCATCATCATCATCAAATCATCATCATTGAATTATCATCATCGAAGAATCATCATCATCATCATCATAATCATCATCATCATCGGTATCATGATCATCATCATAATTATCATTATATCATTATCATCATCGTCATCATCATCATCATCATCGAATCATCAAATCATCATTATCATAATATCTTCATCATAATCGAAGCATCATCATCATTATCATCAAATCATTATCATCAAATCAATATCATCATCATCGAATCATGATCATAATATCATCATCATCTCATCATCATCATAAATAAAGCATCATTATCATCATCAACATAATCATTATTATCATCATCATCATCAAATCATCATCGAATCATGATCATAATATCATCATCATCATCATCGAATCATCATCATTATAATTGAGTCATCATCGTCGAATCATCATCATCGAATCGTCACATTTTTAGAAGGAAGGTTAGTATTTCCATTTTAAGCTCTATAAAAATGGATTTGTGTGTTTTATTTGTTGAATATATTTAATTATTATAAATTCCATAATTGAACAAACGTACTTGTTTTTGAATAAAATTATATTCTAGATGTATTAGGTGAAATAAATGCATATCATGATATGAAATGGATGATTGGTACCCTATTTTGTTTTGAACTCACAAAGGTGAAAATTGCATCATAAGTGATGTTATACTTTATTCTTGCTCTTATATGATGATATGGAGATGAATTGCCTAGGTGATGATATATTGGTTACTATATTCACTTTGATGTATATAGATGAATTTTGGGTTATATGTATATGATTTTAGATATTATTGCCTATATGTTTATAACATGGTGTTTAGGAACCTATAATGCCTCTAGGTGGCATTAGATGTTAGCAAATCATTGAATAATGTGAAATGATGATGTCTGAATCGCTAAAAGGAATTATGCCCTTAGTTTAGCTTATTATAGTGAATGAAATGGAAATGCCTTAGAAGAACCCGAGATATTTCAAATATATGGTGACATATATAAAAACTTGGCTAAGTGGCCTAATTATAGAACTGGGGCAATGACTCTTATAAGGGTGTGACGGAACCATTGGTCTACAGATTTATATGTGTATAAGAATTACATTTGATGTAGTTTTTCGGCCTATAAGAAGGTACAACCGAACTCCACAGATTCAATATTTGGTTCTATATGTGAGCTTTAACTCTAATATATTTGTCAGAGCTTATGTGTCCCGTATTCACTATGTAAGTTAGAACTAAGGGGAAAAATTTAAAAAATTGATGTGTTAAGGTTGCTATAATTTGGTAAGTTAACTAAAACATCCTCAGAAGATTATCACAGAAATGGTGCCGAATTATATGCCGAATTTTAATTTGGTAAGCTGCAGAATTTGCCTTGTTTTGAGCTAGCAACTTTAAGGTTACTATCTGAGCAATTTGCTCTATTTTAAAACACGACCAAATGACATCCAAATGTAACCAACATTTTACACAATTTTTTATAGACATCAAATAACACATTTTAATAATCCATACATCAAGCAACCCACTCATTTGGACTCATGACCAATTTAGTCAAATTGTTGCGATTATGCCACAATGAACCAATAATTACAAAATAAGGCAATAGCTCAACAATTAGTGTCCATTTTCATATATCCATAGGTAACGATAGATCTTAATCATTTCATGTCATGTTAAGGTAAGTTTACCCATTATATTATGCAAGATTACCAAGTCATTAATCAGTTCACTTACATGAATTCCACAATCATCAATTCAATCAATCCTTAATACAATCAATCATTAATACTAATATAATATATTTAATTGAATAACCATTTGCACATATAGAATTTGGGGCTCAGGATAGGTCATGCCATAATATGAACCAAAGTTCCAATATGGACCGAAGTCCCAATATGACTCCATGCCAAAAACACAATACTTTCATGCTGAAGTACTTCTAGTCTCTTGACATGCTTTATCTCCTATCTTCCAAAGCAATTCTAAGTGCATTTGGCATTTTTATCGAAAAATCATTAAGTAAATTTATCAATACTTTAATGAGTTGAGCCATTTCACAAATAGGCTAATACTCAATATATTATTGCTATTTATCATCCTAGCAAGTCAATTTTCAATGTTCCATTTAATGTCATTTAAACATTGCTAAATTAGGCCAAAACCACCAAGAGAACCACAGTTACATCCGTATCAACAATCATAGCTTAATATTGATCCATTTTACCAAAAATCTCCAATAACACCAATTACAACCATTTAGCATCAATAATGAATAGCGCTATTAATAATCGCCAAATTTTATCAATAAACACCAACATCCTCAATTTATCAAGTATCATGAACAACCATCAATATGCATAAATATCATCAACATTCATCAATATGCATTAATATAATTAACAATACTATCATATATCATCTATTAGAAATTTCTAATGCAAAACCTATTCAACCATCAAAATCAATCAACCAAGAAAGTTCTATAGGACATAAACAAAGTTGCAAATCTTGCCTCTAAATAAAAAAGTTAGGTCTTCACCTTCTTGATATTTCCTCCTCATTTGTTGCCTAAAGGGTCCAACCAAGGGTAACACAAAATCAATACCAACATTAAATTATACATTACAATACCAATGTTAATTACCAACTTCAATTATACAACTCATGGATAATTCTAAATAGTAGAGACACACTAGAGCATATAACCATAAATTTCAAATTGGAAGCTTCTAAACCATTTCAACAATCTAAAACTCATTTCTAGCATTCTAATATCATAAAGAATCAAACCCAAGGACCAATTTTTGGATTTGTAAGGAAGTAAAGAAGTAAGAGACTTTATACCCTCTCAAAGAGCTTTCAAATTACACTACAATACCTTTGCATCATTAAAAAAGTTTGACTAGGGTTGCTTGGAGCAATAAAGATAGATTATTGGTGGTTGGATGGTGGTGTTTCAATATGAGTGGTGACTAGAGTTTTAGAATTGTAAAATACGTATTTTACTTTTCTTTGATTGAGAGAATTGTGTGTATAGTGAGAGAGTGGGAAAGTAAAGAGGTTAGGGGTGAAAAACAGTAAAAGAAATAGGGGTGTTTAGTGACTTGGCAAGTGTATCAATTAAACCTTTTGGGCTTCGAAGTGGATTGAGGCAATTTGGGCCAACTCTAATTTCGAGTCCACTCCTCACCGAATCGCTTTTTGACACTTCCTTTAGTGCCTAAAACTTTATTTTAAAATTTTACATAAAAATAGCAAACACTTTTAAATTTTGATTTTTCTGCTCAATAGGCTAAAACGGTACTTTTCGCAAAAATAAACGTTTGACCTGAAAATAGATATTTTTCTAAATTTTCAATTTAAAAGACTTTAAGCTCCTAATTTTATCTAGTGTCACTAGTTTCTACCTACTCAAAATTAGTTTATCTTATTTATTTTTGTAACAGTCGAACTCCTGCCTTACAGACAGATGCAGGGATGTAGACACCCACAATGGACGGACAACTGAACTTATATAAAAAGTAACATATATATATATATATGTACATATATATAATTAAAACTGGAAAGAAAAATCAAATTGCTTGATGAAAGAAATATTTCTAAAACACAAAACAAATGTTCAGCGGTACATTATCCAAAATCTGTTCTTAAACCAACTCAATACAAAATCTAGAAACATAATGATTAAAATTAGGTTTACAGCTGAAATAGTATGATATATCATAGAAATTATATACAAAATGTGACCAGAAGTAAAAACTCAAAATCTGTAACATCCTAATTTTGGGGCTAAATGTTTATAGCTTTTGGATTAAAGTTGATTTTCGAGATATTGAATTCTTTCATGTAACTTTTGAAAGTTCTTGAATATTGAATTGGTATTCTTCATATTTGGAGTGCTCTAAGAATGTTTAATGGTATTGTCATGTTTGTATTTCAAATATCGAAGCGAAACGAAACCGATCGGAGGAAGAAACGAAGGTGCTCAGCACTGGCAGTGCTGGCGACATAACCCTTATGTCGCCAAGCATGTCGCCAGCGCTGGGACAAGGGCTTTATGTCGCCAGCGAGCGAATTCTCTGAAATTTAAGTATCCTTCTCGGTGCGCTTTGGCGACATAATGCCTATATCGCCAATCACCGTATTCGAGGGTTAAAACCTTGTTTTTGGCCGAATCCTCTTCATTCGCAACCTCTCTCTCAAATTCTCTCATCTCGCAAGTGATTGTTCTCTCCGTTTCCTCGCAATCTCTCCGTTTGATTGTCTTCGGTATGTCTCCAATCGACCCTATATCTTCTATACTATTAGTATAAGCACGATTGGTGTTGGATTATGGTGTAATCATTATCGTCTTTAATGATGGATTGGATAGGGTTTGTTGAAAATCCTAGGATTTGGGGATAATTGATTTGGATGGTAGATTGTTGATACCTGGAATAGGTTTTAGAGTATTTGTGTTTTCATCACCGTTTATTGCTCGTTCGTTTAGCGTCTCTTCGCGATTAGAATAGATTTCGATTACCGCGCCCTACGTATTCGATCGATTGCCTTATTGAGTTATCGTTTCTTATCCTTTGATAGGCGAAGCAGAAGGTGCTGTAGAACATGCTGGTGACGCCTAGCTATTTGACGTCGGAAAAAAAGATTAGTAACGTCGTCTTGAACTCCATATTGGATGTTGTTTGTTTTATAAGTTGTGCATTAAATCGGTTAATAAGATAACCACTTGAATTGACAATTGGACAGGATTGGATAGTAAATGATAGAATGATATTGTTTGTCATATTGCTGATATAGAACTGTTAGTGAGTCTATTGCATGTTAGACTTATACTTTGGTTAGCTAGAGTTGGAAATAATTGGATAAGGCACTTGTAAAGTACCTGTCATATATTGCTTGAAAGCCAATGTATTGTTATAATAAAACGATCGATTGATAAATGGAAACTTGTTTGTTTGAACACTTAACTCATTGATGCAATTGCCCTAGTCGTGGTTGAAATAGTGATGGAATGACATGCCATTAGGGGTACCCGAGATATCTCAACCTATTGAGCAAAATAGGACCTTTGGTTTAGCTAACCACATTGAAAAATTGAGTGACGACTCCTATTGGGTGTGACGGCACCACCGCCTGCGGGCATATTGTTATTGGTGGTTTTCGGACCTAATTGATGGGATTCTAAGGTAGTAGTCCGTCCCGAGGGGGAATACACGGCTCTATGGATCTCGGTCTTCGGACCATATTGGTGGCTTCGGCCTAATTGGCCACGTTTCATTATTGATCCTAGTTTAGTGGCAGTCAATTAAAATTGGAAATATAAATTGATTGATATTGTGTGATGATTTCTAGTGATTAGTTGATGGATTGGGGGATTCCTAAACGAAGTTTGAGACCATAATTGGACTTTGATAATATTGAACACACCTAATGAACATAATTAGTTTTAGTGGACTATCTCAGTTTATTGAACCGAAATGGCTTTAGACTTGGGTGGGATTGTATTCTCTTCCATTGATTGCTAGATTTAGGTGCATATGTGTGCCTCTTCATCATTGTATGTTTAAAAGAAGCAGGGTGTGTATTTGTTGGAGTATGACTTGCTAACCAGACATCGATAGTCTGACGTTGTCTTTTTTTTTTCCATTTTTCTTGTCTATCTATTGAAATGTGGAACAGGTGATCGAGCAGATTAGAGTTTCGAGCATTCCCCATCGAAGCATGTTGATCTTTTTTCTACATTTAGAACTTTTCAATTGAACTCATATGTTATTTTCGCATGCGATGTTTAAGGAGGATTGTAAACTATTTATTTTTCTATTTGAACTTATTTGGTTTCAATGATTTAACTGAGATCGTAAAACAATATTTTGGATATTATATATATATATTGGTTTCAGGACAGGTGATTATCAAATGATTGTTTATTATCATACTGCTTTCGAAACGGGATATTGAATTCATATTCTTTTAGCTATTATAAAATGTTTTCCGCACTTAAATGAATGAATATAATGTAACGAATTGTTAATGTGGCGTTCCAGTTTCTGTTCGCGGCTCCGCTGTGGCCGGGGGTTAGGCGTTACAAAATCAATGCGAGAACTGATGCATGGAGTGATATGTGTGTCCTTGTTACACCACCTGACTTTATGAACTCAGTATTTTCCATCCTGATCAGGAAAAATTAACATATAAAATAAAACTGAAGAAACAACAGATTTAGACTATTGAATGTCTAGTTAGTAAGCCAATACCTAACATCCACATACACAATGCGTTTTAGATTAACAATTAGTCATAAACACACAATAAATGCAGCTTACTTGACATACCAGTTGCCTAAAACAGAAGCAAAGAGAGAAGTACAAAAGAAATCAAATAGCTCAGATTGATCTACACCTACCCAAGTTCATTAATGAGTAGTATGTAAGTCCTCTACCATTTAAAGTGGCTAAAGAGATTGATTATACCCTTAAAAGACCCTAAAACTTAAAATGGTCATAACTTTTTTATTTTAAGTCAGAATTAGGCTTATAATACCTTTTCAAAAAGGGAATTTCAAGAAGAATAACTTTAGAAGAAAATTGAAAATGAATTGTGCTTGACGATACTTTTAGCGATAAGGGAAGGTAATGCCACATTTCTAGCAATGAAGTTGACGATACATTGATTTCTGAGAAGCCTTCTAATGTTAGTGCCTGGTGATAGCTGATAAAAGAAAAAAATGTCGCTTGAATTCTAGTGAGACTGATTAGCGATACTTGTTAATGGAATAAGATATCATTTAGCAATTGGCGAGGTAATTTGGCAAAGCTTCACTACTAGGAAGGTTATTGCCTATATCTTGGCGAAGCAGACTTGGTGAAGGAAGTTTGAAGTCTTGGTGTTGCCTAACACTTAACGATAGATACTTGATGAAGGATCATATATTTAGGAGGTATCGCCTGCACTATGGCAATGGACACACTGGCGATGGAAATAAGTTGTCGCCAACCTTCTACTTATCTTGGCGATGGTGAAAAGTTCACAAATAGGTTTTGCCTAACTTTTATTTAACTTGGCGATGGACTTAGATAATTGTTGATTATTTACTCTATGTGTACTTCATTTTAACTTCAACTTTTAAGGTTTTCTCCAAATTAATCAAATAGGCAACAATCTAGTCTAAAGGCAATATATTAACTCAATAACAACAAACAGTTTAGTTCAAATTCATCAATACAAACACAATAGTTCATCAGGTTCACATACTTTAAATTACTTGTCCATAATGCATCAAATCTCAAAGTAAGCAGTCTTATATGCTTAAATTACATTAGATTTACAAAGAGTGATAGATATATGCTAGAGTATATCAGATTGTCATGCATATTACAAAACTTACCGGATGTTGCCAGATTATATACTCAGAATGTACTAGATTTTAGAGATCATCATTATATGTTAGAATGTTTAGATTATTATTGTCATGCCCATCTTTAATGTAATAAAAAAATCAGCTATAAAAATAAAAGGTGAGTATAGCTATTTAAAATAGGTTAGAGACCCCAAAAAATTTGAGCACGCTCTAGACAAATGGATCAAAGATCCCAAAAGGTGATGTCGTCACATCCAGAAGGCAACAAGGCCTGATGTCGTCACATCCATAAGGCATTCAAGGCCTATATATTTTCATGTATTAATGTATACATCTATCCCTATGGGATGCAAGTCTTATCACTATCTTACTTCAGCTAGGGCTTTGTTTTTCAGATTAAACAGATTATAATTTTCAACATTAAATAGATTTTCATATTAGTTCACATAATAACCATCTATCAGCAAGATAAACAGTCAAATTAAAAGCATCAAACATATCACAAATTCCAGATTCATGTTTTAGTATACTTTTAAGTTAGTCCATGTTAATGCAACATAAAACATATAATAACGTACATAAGTGAGGGCTTAAATATGGCTACTAACCGTGAATCACTAATCCAACAGCAGGACTACTTCGGCTGACATTCACTTGCTCCGTTAGTTAAACAACAAATAGGCTAAAATTAATAGTAGACTCAACAAAATAGAAGTTTAAAGGTTAGGGTTTCAGAGTCGTGGTCTGAGGCCTCAAGAAACGATTCTAAAATATTTGAAATACCTCTCTTCGATAAACCCTAACTCAAATAGAGAACACTCCACAAAACTTGCCTTGCAATAGAACACTCTCCTGAGAACAAATTGAAAATAGTGGAGTGAAACCTAAATATCGGCTAGGGTTTGGTTTGTAGAATTTGGAATGACAGAGTGTAACACCCCATATTGAGAAAGTTTTAAAAGAAATTGAATTACTACACATATCAACAATGTGCACATTATTTTTTTTTCGGGAGCCCAAAACTTGAGAACTTCAAAGTTAAGCATGTTTGGCATAGAGCAATCTTGGGATGGATAACCATCCAGGAAGTTTTTACGAAAAGCATTTGAGTGATGACGAAACATGCTAAAAAGCATAATGGTGGTCTGTGGGGCTAGCGGTCAGCCTTAAGACCGGTTATGTGATAAGGTGGCGCTCGATCACTATGCCACGGGTCATGCGGGGCAGAGGTCGGACATTACAAATGGTATCAAAGCAACCCTGGTACTGTGAGTGCGCTTATGGACGGAAGAGCCTAGGGCATTCGTCTAGCTGGGGTAAAGATTCTGGGAATGATGAGGGCCAACCACAATGAGGACATTGTGTCCTAAAAGGGGTGGATTGTAACACCCCATATTAAGACACAGTTTAAAAGGAACTGAATTGTTATCCATGGGTGACCTTTCAGGAAGTTTGTCTAGAAAACATGCGTGTGAGGATAAAGCATGCTGAAAAGCGTAATGGTAGTCTATGGGGCTAGTGGTCAGCCTTAAGAGCGGTTATGTGATAAGGTGGCGCTTGATAATAGAGAGAGACCATAGAGAGGCAATGGAATAATGTTTCTAGTAACTTTTGGAATTCATAGAATAAAAACTAGTTTTTTTTTACCTAACCCTAGTGAAATTGCAAATAAGCGTACTAGAATTCTTTCGATTCAAAATTTTTCCTATTTAAATAATATTTATAAAATTGGTCAAATAATAAAATAAATTTAATTTTCCTAATTATGGATGTGACAATTTTGATTTGGAATATTCAAAAAAGATAAAATAAAATACTTTGAAAATTAAAATTTAAATAGTTAAACAATTAGCGAAAAATTTTGACCCAAATTTTAGACGTTACATTTAATATAAAGTTGTTAAGTAAGTAATCAAAGTTAAATCTAGTGACCTATAAAAAAAATAGGCAGAAAGACGAGTGGATGTATATAATTTGTTTAAGCTTGAGCATGGTAAGTGGAAAAATTTATAATGTAATTAAGTGTTTGGATGAGTTGGAGTATATTTGATTTCGATTCTAATATGTATAGGTTTTGTTTGTACTTGATATTTCGAGTGACTTTTAAAAAGCACAGGGAAGTCTTCCACAAAAATACAAACTTGTTTACTGACTTCATATAGATCGATGAACTTATATTTTTGCATAGATTTCATCTACTTTTTTGAAAATTTTCAAAGCAATAATCTACAAACTATTACTTAACTTACTTAAAATTAATAACTATATTCTTCTGTTGCTGTAAAGACAATCACAATAGCATCAAAATCTGATGCTACAATAATAAATGATAACAGTAACAATCAGCTATTCGAATCCTTGTTAGAAGTTGAATAGGAACTTAGTTAACATTTTATAAGTAAGAATCAACTTGAAAATAAAATGGTAAAAAATGTGTTAAAAGCACCTTAGTCAAGCTAGACACATCCAAGTAAACATAGGTCAAATAAGATATACAAACCTAGGAGTGCAGTCTCAAAACAGTAATATAAGTTGTAATATCTTAAAGCCAGTACATGTATTCCATAAAATAATTATACAGGTAAGGTCTCCACATAAGTATAGGCAAAGAAATAACTAGAGGAAAAATATAAATAGAAGGTCAGTTATTTCTTAGGAACCCATATTGTTAGGAAATTTCCAGTTCTATCTCACTTTTTTCCTATTTTCTAATTCGATTTAACCAAAACAATCAGCCCAAACACAAACATAATATTTAACGTGGCTTGACAAATTGCCTAATCCATGGAAAGATAACAACTTTACTATGAGAAATAAGGATTACAAGTCATTCAGACAACACTCTCTCTCCACACAAAATTGTTTTTTTCTCAACCAGAATCTCTTTTAGGCGAACAACTTCACAATGGCGAGACAACCCTAAATCAAAATCTCCTTAATGGCGAGACAACCCAATTCAAAATCTTCTTAATGGCGAGACAACCTCAATTCGAAAATCTCTTTATGGCGAGACCCCCACCTCAATACTCGAAATCTCTTTAATGGCGAGAGCCCAACCTCATACTCGAAATCTCCTTAATGGCGAGACCCCAACCTCATACTCGAAATCTCCTCAATGGCGAGACCCCAACCCCAATGGTCATTACCCCCACGGGTATGATCTAAATCTAATGATCACCAATCCAAAGGGACGAGATACTTTCTTCTTTATGAGACAACTCTATTTATAGTAATCACCAAATATACTTTCCTAATTTGTTTCCTTTCCAACTAAGGAATACAATCAACCTAATTAGGAAAACCAAATCTTTCCAAAATAAGGAATCAAACAAATAGGAAATAGATCTAAACTCAAAATAGAAAAACCTTCATAAAAGGAAATTCTTGTGATTCAAGGCAATCCTAACAAATCTCCACCTTGACTTAAATCACCTCAAAATTTTGAACCTTTTTCCTTCGATCACTATCAATCAAATTTTGTCTCTATCATCCAATTAATTCTCAATCAAATCCAAAATATTTCTCCACCTCGAATCAGAAACTACCAATTCCCAAATCTAGATATTTTCAGTTCTTGGTCTCAATCTCATACTTTACCATGCGTCCAATATGCAGCATTCATATACTATTCAATATCGATCCTTCTAGAAATCTTCAAAACCCATCTCCACCGTCCATGTTTAACCTTTTTGTGTCTTCTACAACATATCCAAAATTAAGCCTGATCCAATGGTTCATGAAAGAGATATACCTTTTTTAATTTGACGGCGTAGGACAAATCCGTAAAACCCATGAACCCAATTATTGATATCATATCTCTTTATTTCAGCCTTTAATCCAAAATCCAAACGGTCAAAAGTTAGAAATATATGTGTAGAATATTTGAGTCAAATTTGAGCATCATCCAACGGTCAGTTAAGAAGAAATCTTCAATTCTTCCAAGCTGTCCAGAAAATTCTACTGATCAAAATATTCACTAAATTCATCTCACCGATCTACATCTTGGATACTAATTCCAATTGAGGTGTTCTCTTCAAACAAACCTCCACCAAAGCTTTGATACCAGTTTGTTAGGAAATTTCCAGTTCTATCTCACTTTCTTCCTAATTTCTAATTCAATTCAACCAAAACAATCAGCACAAACACAAACACAATATTTAACGTGTTTCGGCAAATTGCCTAATCCACAGAAAGATAACAACTTTACTATGAGAAATAAGGATTACAAGTCATTTAGACAACACTCTCTCTCCACACAAAGTTGTTTTCTTTCTCAACCAGAATCTCTTTTAGGCGAACAACTTCACCATGGCGAGACAACCCCAAATCAAAACCTCCTTAATGGCGAGACAACCCAATTCGAAATCTCCTTAATGGCGAGACAACCTCAATTTGAAAATCTCCTTATGGCGAGACCCCAACCTTAATCTCGAAATCTCTTTAATGATGAGACCCCAACCTCAATACTCGAAATCTCCTTAATGGCGAGACCCGAACCTCATACTCAAAATCTCCTTAATGGCGAGACCCCAACCCCTATGATCATTACCCCCACGGGTATGACCCAAATCTAATGATCACCAATCCAAATGGATGGGATACTTTCTTCTTTACAAGACAACTCTATTTATAGTAATCACCAAATATATTTTCCTAATTTGTTTCCTTTCCAACTAAGGAATACAATCAACCAAATTAGGAAAATCAAATCTTTCCGAAACAAGGAATCAAACAATTAAGAGATAGATCCAAACTCAAAATAGAAAAACCTTCATAAAAGGAAATCCTTGTGATTCAAGACAATCCTAACACATATCATCAAAGCAAACATAAAAGTTCGTGTAAAAATTTCATATAAGAAATAAATATTACAATTAGAGAGCAACAAGTGCATAACATAATTAGAGATCAACAAGTACTCAGACAATTATCTATAGACCTTGAATCTACTAATATTTTATACAAAATTTAATCGATTTAAATTTGCTATGACCTAAAGAATAAATTGGGTCTGGGGGTTAAGGTTGATTGAAGAACTAAAATACATAATACTTAAATTAACAAATAAAGAGAGAAAGACAATCCATCAAAGTCTGATTAGTTAATTAACGTGTTGATCATCGAAACTAAAGATAAATATACCAATTTAGTAACCACAGTTATAGTCGTTGACATCGTGTAACATCCGCAAATTGGGCCCAAAATTTTGGGGCAATTTAAATTTTCCCATGATGGAATAAATCGAGAAAAATATTTAGAGCAATGATAAGATTTGGAAAAATTGATTAGAGACAAAAAAAAACCTAGGATAAAAAATCTTTATTTAATTTGAAAATATTAATATTGGCTTTCAAATCAAAAATTGATCTTTAAGGGCAAAACATAATTCAATTGGAAGTTAAGAATCTATTTAAATTGAAAATTGAGAAAAGTATTGATTTTGAGTCAAAGCATTCGATTTGGAAAAATTACCATTTTACCCATATTGAGCGAAAAAAATCAAGTTTTAATGAAAAATGTCAAAATAAAATTTTAGAAATTAATTGAGGTGGCAGAATCGGGTTTCGGGATTTAACGGTTTTGAAATTGGATTGGACCCATACTTGGACACAATCCAATCTAAAGGCCCAATTTGTTAAGTCATGAAACCCTATTCACCCATCCTTTAAACTATTCATCATTTTTTTCATGTACCCTTTTCATATCTCACTCTACACAAAAATAAACCCACTAGTAGAAAACAGACCTTGGGGAACCGACATCTCTTTAACAGTTGGAAAACCGTTCCCTATGGAATGTATAGGAATAGTTCTACAAATATTTTCGTAACCTTTATGTAAACTTATTAAAGGGAACGGTTGCAAACTGTACCATGTAACAAAAGGAAAACCATTCCTTATACATGATTTAGGAATGGTTTTGAAACTGTATAATATTTGATCTTTGGAAACCATTGCAATAACATATTAATGGGAACGGTTTTGAACCGTATCATAAAAGAACATGAAAAACCATTCCCATTTTGCTACCATACTTTAAAAAAAAGTGAAAACCGTTCATAAATCATCTTTTTATTGCAACAGTTTTGGACTGTATCCTATAAATAACTTAAAACTATCCTCATTAAAGTTTCGAAAACGATTTTCAATAGTTTCCGTTATTTTTCACTAAAAGCGCCCAAATACCAAGATCAACGCCTGAATACCAATTTCAATTATTAGATTTTTACAATTTTAATTATACGAACAAAACACACTATCACACTTACACTCAACTCACCGACCTTCACACTCTCACCGTTCAACGCCATAGTTAATTTCATATCCTATAAATAACTTAAAATCATTCTTATTAATGTGTTGCTTCTAGGAGACCCATCAATAGCTAAATCTCAGCTATATTCTCTATCTATCTTCTTACTTAATTATAGATGCACTTGCACTCAACTGTGTCTTCACATTAGGAAGTGAATGGTTATGTTTTATATATTAATAATTATTGCTTCCCATTAACATGTGTGATCTATTTTTGTCTTTTTTAATACCTGAATTGTTTGCTATCTCTGAAGAGCTCTAATATTTCTTTTTAATAGCATCGCACAATTTCTGAAATTTGTTGAGAAGACAGCCCCTATAGCTATTTATACAATTAGAAAAGGGTCTTGAGCTATTTAAAAGATATCCGCTGATATTGTTTGTAACAAAATATAATGATCATCTCGTAAAGCAGTCAAATATTTTAGCTACTTGCCTGTTTGTGTAGGATAACTATTTTAATACTTGTGTTTGATCTCTTTGCAATGATTGATTGTTAATTTGTTGTCCATATATGTTTTTGCAGATTTGCTAATAGTGAGCAATTCCAAAAGAATGGCCCTAATAGTGAGCAAATCTCTGGACTGAAGCATGTTGTAGTTGAAGCCAAGCACCATCACAATGTGAAGTGAGTGAAGTTTGTACTATTTAGTTTATTTTGCTACTCTACGACACGACATTAGCATATCCAACACGTGAAAGCTTCCTTAACTATTAAGGAATCAGAACTTCCTTAACTGTTTAGTTGCAGTGCTGCTGCTCTTGTGAGTTTCCTTATTTGGCCAAGTTGTGTATGAAGCAAAATGGCTTAATCCGGCCAAATGAGGATTTATTGCTAATGTACTGTTTGCTGAAGTATGTTATCTAATGGCCAATGAGTTGTCTACTAGAAGAAGCAAGTTTGTTACTCTAGAAATTTATCATGTGATAAGTTGTGAAGCTAAATCTAAATATACTTATGTATACGTGTGTCATTCATATACTTGTGTACTTGTGTATTTATTCTGTAACTCCCTTTTAGAATGTTATCTCAGTTCAATCTAATAGCTTTAGTGAATTAAATAACACAATATTCTCTTGTGCAATTCTGATAGTCAAGGCCAACTTAACACCAATAAGCCCAAGAATCCATCCAAGAGAAATTGTCTCTCCAAACAAAGTTATGACTAAAACTACTATACTATAAGGTCTGATTCTTTTCATCAAACAAATTCCAATTTTCTCTACAAATCAATTTCAATTATGTTCTCCTAGCTAATCATGATTTTTTAGTTAGTATATAATTCCAGAAATTCCCTTCTTTGATTTGAATAGTAATCTTTATCTTATTTCAATTAGATTCATTCATTAGCTTATATGATATTAATCAATCTCATATAGCCGCAGCTTCCATTATACACACACTCAATAGTTAAGGAAGTTTGTTAAGGAAAGTCAAGCAATCACAACTTCGAATTGTTAAGGAAGCTTATTCTTCATGATGGATCTATTCTTCATGCTCAACTTCCAGGAGGTCAACACGTGACTGTTGATTGCTAATTTCATATCTATAGATTAACATAATCGAACCACTTATAAATTGATCAATTAACATGATCTATTTTTCTGTGTAAATAGCTTTTGATTTCTCATTTCATCACATGTGTAGGAAAATGGTGATATTCATCAAAGATGGACTACAAATTGTACAACAAAAATGGAGAAATGATTCTCTAGAATCTTACTTTCAATTTTTCGTTTTTCAATTACTTCTGTAGTTTTGCTCTTTAAATTGATACTCAATTTTATGTGATTAACCTGGAAGTGCTTTTATTTTGTATAATCCGTGAATTGTTGTATTTGGATCTTATTATCATTTTGATTAATATATTTAATTAATGGTCTCTTTTAAACTTTCATACTGCAGCATGTTTAAAGAAAATTCATACTGCAGCCAAATTTCTTTTTTTTTTTTATAAATGAACATATTGTTATCATTGCACCAAAACAAAATTCATTTTTTTAAAAAAATCATTCCCTAAAGAGTCATTAAAAATCGTTCCGTAAAGGGTCATACAAATACTGTTTCCTAAAGGGTCCCAAAAAACCATTCCTAAAGGGTTCTTAAAACCATTCTCTAAAGGTCCCTAAAAATCGTTCCCTAAATGATTCTAAAAAACTGTTCTCAAAAGTATACATTATAGAGAACAGTTTTGTATTACTATTGCCCAAATTAGGCAAAACCATTCCCGAAACCTAAGGAAACGACCGCGTTGGGAACGGTTACAAATGCATTCTCTATAGTATTAAAATCGTTACCATATCTTAGGGGAAACAGTTTGCACACAATTGGAACGATTTTGTGACCATTTCTAAAAGACTATTTTCTAATAGTGACCCTAGCCACCCAACATCATATCTTCCTGTCTAATCACCCAAATCACTCCATTTTTGTCTCTACAAAACACATTAAACCTATTTTACATCATTAGGGGATTCTAAAAGTGTATTAAGAGCTCTTATCATCAAGGTAAAAATTCTCATTTTCCCTCTACAATATTCAATTCGAAAATATCTTTATGATTTTGGTTCTTGAATGCTTTTATCATGTTTTTAGGTTGATTTTAAAATGTTATTAGCTTCCGTAGAGCTTAGATACTGAAAGCCCCAAATTTCTATTATTGTGAAAACCTTATTTTATGAAATAGTATATGGGTTTTAGTCTTGATACTTATAGATTGTTATTGAGATGGGTTTTAGATTAAATAGAGTGCTATTAGCTTCCTATTGAGTTAAAATAGTTTTTGCTCTAATGTCTCTACAATGGTTATTTTGGTTTTGATATACTTAGTTCTAATAAAAAATTAGTTTTACATTTCAATGATGTCCATTATTGTTTCTAAATTGTCACATTTATTAAATTGTGTCTCTAATGCTTATTTTCTAAAAATCCCTAACTTGAATCAATTGGGTTTTTATGTTCTTATATACTAAAAATTATTAATTGATGATCCTAGGTGGTTATCAAGTAATTTTGGGTTAATTCTAACCTATTTTGAAAAGCTCTAATCTCATTAGTATACTAATGCCCTTAATAGCATTGTTGTGTGGTAATTTAAGTGTGTTGGAACCATGTAATGATGTTAAGGTGTGTTTGAATAATGTAATGATGTTGAGGTGTGTACGGATGGTTGTAGTGTGATAATTATATTTTGGTGATGGTTAATAATAATTAAAAACCCTCACAAGAGCGGCTTTCTAGCTTGTGGATCGACGAATGTGAGGTTCGTATTACCATTTTTAGCCCTATATAATTTATATTATTGAATGATGCATTGATTGTATGCCTACTTGTAATTATGCCGTGAAATTGGTTAAATAAGATAATTAACCAAGAATTGAATGTATTGATCATTATTGCCATGACTAGGGCGTTACAGCATGTATGGTTGAATCTAGAATCATGCTAGGTGCTGCCCTTGTGAATTGAAGTTTGGGTGGACTAAGTCCATATTGCTTGTGATATGACAGAAATAAACTAGAGACTAATATTTCCGCCTTGCATTCTTGCTTGAATGATATAAGTTTGCATATTGTGATGAAGATTGTTTTGATTGATTATTATTGATGATTGTTGATGTAATTTGGTGATAACGACACTTGAAAGTGCATAATTTTTAATTGGGAATTTATTGGATTAATTCATTTAATGGCTTATAATGGCACATTGAGCATAAAAAATGCTATTGATGATGGAAAGATAATAATGAAACCAAATGCCCTTAGACTTGCTCTAGAAGATAGAAGGTAAGGCATGCCTAGGGATTAGAAGTACTTCAACATGAATATATCGTGTTTCTTAGCGCGGAAGCCCTATTAGGACTTCGACCCGTATTGTATTGGGACATTTATCCACAGAGGACTTCGGTCCATATTGGGACTTCGATCGACAAAGGACTTCAGTCCATATTGGGACTTTAACCGCTCATAATTGGGTTATTACAATTCATGTGAAAATTGTGCTAATATGAATTAATTGTAAAATGACTAATTTACATCTTTAAGTCATAATTGAATTATGTGGCTAATGTGAATAACTTGAATTAGCTTGAAGAATAAGTGAATGCATAGAAACTTGGCTAACTAAGAGCCTATGTGTGTTATGGGCATGATCATGATGTATTGGATGTGTAATTAAATAGCCTACCCTTTACTCCAACCCCTTTGATGAGTTATTTCTTTTGGCATATTGTTGTCTTATAAAATGGATTGGATTAGAACCTTTATTGTTGAACAAATGTGTACTTGGAGTGTTCCTAATTGGCAAGTGCCAGGTGGCGAACTAAGACGCTAAAAGTGGTACCGCAGCTAATTTTAACACAAGGCGCCCTGGTCTACGCCCTGGTCAGGCTTACCAGGACCCCTAGGTTTGAGTAGGAAACTTTTGAGCTTCCGTTCTCCTTCGTTCTGACTCCGAATTGGGTGTTGTTTGCGGCTATGGATTTGTCTTTAAGCATAGTTTTCAACCATATCTTTATATTTTAAAAAATATCATTTGTGTATCGTGATTTTGAAAATACTGCAAGACTATTAGAAAATTCAGCTTTTATGTAAAATGTAATTTTCTTTCCCATTGATTTAAAAATTCATTATTTTACCCTTTTTTACCATAAATGAATAAGTAAATGTAGCATAATATTATGATAGCCTCTAAGGCTCAAATGGGTGGAAATTGACTTGTGAGCGTTATTTGTGATATAAGTGACTTTTATAAGACCATGTGAAGTGTATAAATGTCATGATGGTGAATTGTTTCAGGTTGTATGACTTGTAAGTGGTTAGTTGTTTTTGTAAGTTCTAAAAGAGATCATTAATAGCTTTTGATTTTCAAACTCCTTATAGTCTATAATTTTATTTAAAATTATGTTGTCCAAGTTTTGTAAGCTTGGAGATTTTTTAGTCTAAATGTTAAGAACTCATCTATGAATTGTATGATCGATAATTGCCTTCATGAATGTTAAAATTTGAAAAAGATCAATTATATGGCTTGCTTAATTGATTGTAATGATTGATTGATGGATTGACTTGAGAGATTAAGGAACTTTAGTAAGTTCACTAGTTGCATTGTTTACAATTTAGTTATATATATATTGGTGGGTTTGAAAAATATTCTTTCAATTGTATTTAAACCAAAGACAAATTTTATATTTTTAACCATTCATCCAAATCGTCTTCCTACCAATTTATTTTTAGCTATCCTAAAGTTTTAATTGACATTGATCATTATCTTGACAAAAACATTTGAAACGTATTTGAATATCTTGAGTTTTTCTACATTTGAATCCTTGTAATGGTTGTCCATTGATTGAATGTCATTGTAAGGAGATTTTCTTGTGTCTTGTCCTATAAGCATCAAAAGTGTAACTTTAGTCAAAGGCCTTCTTAAAGTCGATTGTTGGACTAAGTGCGGGGTTTTAGCTATTGATAGATTATTCATTGATTGTTGTTTAATTGATTGATTTATGGTATGATCACTTGATTGTTTATTGATTGGTTGATTGATTTATTGATCGCTTCTTCATTGATTGATTGATCGTTTTATTATCTCTTGATTGATTAATTGATCATTTGATTGTTTCTTGATTGATTGATTCATCGTTTAATTGTCAATTGATTGATTGATTAATGGAATGTTCGATTAAATGTTGACGCATTGCACTACAAGATAATCTTTACACTACATATAATTGTTAAGAAACGCTAAAAGGTGATTAACATTAATGAACGATAATTCGTGAATTGAATATGAATATGTGATATGACATGTTTATAATTGATATGCTAGCATGGATCGATGCTAGGGATTATGTGTTGTTGTTTTCTTTATGATAAGGTAAGCATAGAGATGCTCACAATAGAAATGTATGATGTGTGTATGCATTACAAAAAACGACAGAAAGGTAAGAGCATCTGCGTGTGCTTGTTTGGGATGTGGAATGCGAACTAGGTGTGTGTCTGACCTTTCTTCTTTTTCTTTTTCCCTAGAAATTGTGTTTTCAGGTTTGATCGAGTAAGGCATGTGGTATTTGAGCTCTCATGGTGAAGTCCATTAATGTTGTAACTGCCCATACATGTATTTTAGATTTGATCATTTTTGTAAATAAACTCACATGTATTTGAATTAGGATTGTAAAAGATGCTTTATCCATTTGGAATTTCTAAATATTGTCTATATTTAAATCAAGTATTTTATGTTTAAGAAAGTAACGTATTTATTTGTCTTCCACAAAAATATCGTATAAATTGATTGACTTTTGAAAATTTCCTAAATTCTAAATTACAATTGCATTGTTTATGTGGTGGTCCGGGTCATCCACTGCACTCTCGGCTGAGGCAGGGGTTCGATACTACACATCGTGCCTAACAACCTAATCTTCCCTTAGTTTATAAACTGACCGGACAAGCGTCTTCTAATTAGCCCATAACATATTAGTAAACCCGACAAGAGCTTGACAAATTCAATAGTAGATTGCTTTAAGAATTAGGAAGACCTATGGTCATAGCTAACCAATCAAAAAGCATATTCATTAACCTGTGATCATAACTCCACACTGCACGACGTATCACTCTACTTATATTAACTCAATTAAACGATTACGTATTTAGTTTCATTAATTAACAAGAAAACAACCTAATTAATTAACTAACATGCCTAATTAATTAATCAATCAAGTAAATATATTTAAACTAAACCAAGTAGTCATAGTAAAATCATGAATACTACAGATATAATCAACGAAGCACAATTCTCACAACATAGAAAATAAACTAATCAACTTTACTAGGTAAAAATAACTTAGCTTGCTATGATCATAGCTAACATCATCGTTATTAATTAAACGTTCAAACCTAAATAGAGAAATAAAATTAACCTCAGAACTCAAAAATAAAACTGATCCCCTTACATCATATTGGAAACACTTATTTAAACCTAAAAACTAAAACTAGAAAAATCAAGAAAGATCAAATCTCTTCCTATTAAATCCAACTTAAACTTTAAAACTCAAAACTTAAATTGAACAAATCGTTTATAAGAAAACATATTCTTCAAAATTCCTTAACTTTAACTTGGTGGACTTTGACTTTGACTTAGTAAATATCTGTGCAGTATCCAAAATTCTTCCAAATTATAATTTATCCCTAGAACTGCATAAACATACCAAATAAAGCAATTTAGTACAAAAATCATCCATTTAATCCACCAATTATGGGAACATTATTTATAAATATGACATATTTTGCACTTTGTCGGTACCCCTAACGGAGTTTATGCAAATAATGTACAAGTATCAACAAAGTGCCTGCTGTGTGCCAACTAAGCATAAAGGGGCATATTGGTTGATTTTAGCATGAAGTGGTAAAATGAAAACAACCTAACTTAAAAGCGAGAAAATGACCATCCGTACCGACTTTTTAGGAGGGGAGGGGGAAAATTATCTTAAACCTCTAAAAACTCACCCATTTTCAAAATAAATTAGATGGTTAAAAAAAAATAATAATACGCTAGTAGTAATGTTATCTAATAATTTTGAAAATAAAATAGTTGGAGAAATATTAACGATAAATCATACTAAAATCAAATGGAAAATCAAAATTTAGACAATTTAGTTAATGTTTTTAAATTTATTATAACTTAAAAAAAATTTCAAAATTAAATATTTTTAAAAAATAGTTTAAATTTTTCAATAATTTTTTATCATTTACTTTAGAATAATGCAGAATACAGAAGTACATTAATCAAACAAACCGTTGCCTAATTCAAAACGGAAATGGCATAACGGCAAATAAAAAATAAATTTAAAAAAATATCTTAATCCGAATGTTTCCTAATTCTAAAAGAAAGCGTTAACTTAAAATTTCCTATTCGATCAGACTCTCATATTTTGTTCTGAATACATTGAAAGCCGAACAAGTAAAAACAAGCTCTAAATACATTAAACCTAGATATTTTGTAAACATGATTCTACAGAGAAACGCTGACAGAGGACCCAACCCCAAATTAAAGTTGAAGAAGAAGAAGCCATCTTCGTTTAAGAAAGCTTCCAAACCCTGTAAGCATCCAATGGTTATTCACAGACGCTGCTGTTGCTGCAACAAATTCCTTCCTCCGAATCACGGCGTCTCATTCGATTACTTATCGGATGGATTAAGGATAAGCCACGAAGAAATCATCCGTCTGAAATCAGTTCATTCCGAGAAAGTTTTTGGACAGAAGAAGCTTCATCTCGTTCTGGACTTGGACCACACGCTAATTCACGCCAAGGAGATTGAGAAGCTGACGGATAACGAGTGGTCATTGTCGGAATCAAATATCTGGAATGGGGATTTCTTTGTGTTTAACGATGAGTATCTGGTGAAATTGAGGCCCTTCTTTAAGAGGTTTTTGGAAGAAGCGAGTAGTATGTTTGAATTGACTGTTTGTTCCATGGGGACAGGACATTACGTGCAGAGTATCGTTCAGTTTCTTGACCCAGAAGGCAATTACTTCGGTAACAGAGTCATTGCTCGTGAGGATTTTGGGCAGAGATATGAGAAGACTCTTGATTTGGTTTTGGGGTTAGAACATGGCACTGTTATTGTTGACGGTACCAAGAGTGTTTGGCATCGTTTTTTGGATAAGTTGATTTGGATTGAAAGATATGTATATTTTAAGGTTGATTGGGCGGATGAATGTTATATTGAGATTCAAAGTGATGAGAGTGAGCTTGATGGGAGTTTAGCTGAAGATTTGAAAAGTTTACATTCATGGTTTTTCCATACCATTGATCATATCAATGATAAGGATGTCAAAATATTGTCCTTTTGATGATACACTTGTGATATTGTAATAAATTTGTAATAAACCATTTGAATTGGTAGGTATCTTTTAATATTAGTATGAATATTCTTTTTGTTATTGATATTTAAGTTGGAATAGTCATTTACCAGATGACTTCAAGTGCAGCTAACAGTGCTTCTAAAACTTAAACTGCAGCTTTATATGTATAGTTTAGTGACTTCATATGACTGGTCCGTAACTATTCCCGAAAGAATACATCATCTCCATTTTCCAGAAAATTGCATTATCAAAGTTGAAGACATATTGAAGACGTTAATATCAGTTATCGATATCATTCACGGGCTACACTCACAGCTTGCTTACCTACATTTTTTCCAGAAAATAAAGCTGTCAAAGCAGCTGGAGCACTCTCCAAGCCATGATGCATGTCTTCAATGTAAACAATCTTCCCTTGTTTGTAATTGCTGATGACATGCTCCAGAAATTTTGGGTATAAATGTAAGTAGTCACTTTGCACAAAGCCTTTCATGGTAATGCGCTTTCTGACGAGACTGTACAAGCAGTGAACCCCTTCAGGATCGTGGTAACCATGCTGAGACACCATTTCACAAACTGCAACGCCATTAGTCTTCATGCTCATCAATACTGCATCAAACATCTTTCCGCCCACATTGTCGAAGTAGATATCATATCAATGCCTTCAGGAAAAACCTGTTCAAGTGGCAACACCTATTTTAACAAAAAAAAAAAAAAAAATGCTTTCAAGGAAAAACCTGATCAAATGGCAACACATTTTAACAAAAATAATTTGTTAAGGGCATCACTTTCATACAGATCTAGATAAGAGAAGCTTATACTGCTCATAAAACTCCAAATGAAAATGATTATTTTTGGAACTATTTTTCATGGAAAAAAGAATCATTTATATGGATGAATATTTCACTAGAAAGATTATTTTTTATGCTTGGAAATTTACAGCATGTAAGAATATCAATTGGCATTGCACCATCACATAACTGACTATTCAGTAATCACAAAAAGGCTCAAACATATCCTATATATCTAAAATCAATTAAGGTGGACCATACAATTCCATGCTTTCACTTTGTACCATTTTCAAGAAACCTTTAATATATATGCATACATGCGTAGTAAATCTGGAAAGTGATGTTATGTCAAATTATATTGACCCCAATCATCCTATGTCTACATTTCCATCTCCTGGTGCAGGGTTTCAAATATTCTCCTAGAACTAGTGCAGTCAGCTGTCTAAGCTTGAGATGCTCACATCACATGTTGCACGACACTTACTAAATACTAATCATGAGCACTAAGTGCAGAAGATAACACCCAAATCAGAGTTCATGGTACATGAACAAAATCTCCAGCTAAGAGAATTCATTAAATGATATGGATAAAACATCTAGCAATATTAACAACATCGTTATCAGTTGAAGGCAACAAGTATTGTGTCATGAAAATAGTATATAATAACAAAGAAAGTGATGTTTGTAAACATAGATTCATTTATTGGTTCAAACATATGCTACACTACTTTACTTATCATGTTAGGCCACATATATTTTCACTTAACTTCAAGCACTGATATAAGCTCATCTTCTTTCCGAGATGCCTGCAGGAAACTCATTAGAATGTTGAAAAGTAAATCACTAACCTGTTCAATGCTGCTTCCAAATCTGGTTCTTCCTTGTAGTTAAAAGCTTCATCAAAACCAAGTTTATTCTTCAGGATATCAACCTAATACATCATGTTACAAGGTCCCTGTATTAAATCTATTACATATGTAGTCTCTCAAATGGATCACATCAAAATCTTTAAGGTCATCTATATATTATGTATTGACATCTATCAATAAGGAACTTACCTTCTGAATACTTCCAGCACTTCCAATTACATAGCAACCATGCAACTTAGCGAGTTGGCAGACAAGCTGACCATTTGGTCCTGAATCAGCAGAGACAAAGACATGATCCCCTTTCTCAGGGGCACAAATCTCATAAAATCCACCATAAGCAGTAAACCCAGGCATACCTGTAAGAGAATGTGGTGGGCTTCAGTATCTGTTGTATAATAAGTTTAGTGACTAGCAGAAAATAAATAAATAAATAATTAATTAATTAATTAATTAATTTTAAAAAGAAAGGAAAAAAAATAAAAAAGAAAAGAAAACTATGAAGAATAAGCCATGGGGAAAAAAAAAAAAAATTGGTATAATGAAGAACATAAACGGCTTAAATTCTGGAGGATTTTGTCAAAAAAGTGAATTAAGATAAGCAAAAGAGGATTACTTGTCCAGGAACAAAAGGAGGAATATAGGAGTCAAAGAGAAACGCATGCGACCTCTCATATAAGGATCGCAGAGAGATAGAGATTCTTAACCACAAAGGAAGAAGACCCATTTGGGGCTTTAAGTTGCAGTTTAGAGACCTTGATTTCCATATCTGTCTCCACTGGTGCTCGCTCTATATACCCTTTGAAGATCACTTTCTTGTTGACAGTGATGGTGGAGCAGATGAGAAGATCAGTTGTTGGGATGGATTAATATTGCAGAGGCAGAGAGACCCACTCCTCACCACCTAACACCCTCGAGTTCAACGTGTCCCATCTGCCGGCCATTTTGTACTCTCAAGACATTTGGAGCAATGGATGATAAACACCACTATTTTATCAATTTTGAGTTGCGAAGGTGTCTTCATCCTTCAAATTACAGCGAGACATCGGTTAGATCACGTGAGCTAGGTAGGGTAGTATGGGAACAGATCAATGCTAGACTAGAATGGACCAAGTTTGTTATGCATATTGTAGGGAATATAGAATAGGGAATATAGAATAACTAACTAGGGTATAAATATAGGAAGTATTTTGTCATTATCATTTTTGTCAAATTGTCTACATTGGTGAGCCTTAGGCGGAGCTAAAGGAGCTAAAACCTCATAAGCTGTAGCTTGCTATTTTCATTGCAATACAAGTTACTTCAATTCTATACTAAAATCTACCAAACCTAACATTAGTATCAGAGCCAACGAGATATAATGGCTGAGAAGAGGGGAAATAAATCTGAAGAGAGTTAGGAGAAGAGCTTAGAGACTGTGAAACAAGATTTGCAGAAGGATGTGGCGCTTCTGGGTGAGGAGAAGCGACTGGAACGAGAGCCACAGTATCAAGCATTGGAGAAATCAAAACAAGCATGGGAGAAATCACAGGAGGAAATTCGTGAGTTGAGAGGAATAGTAGAGGAATAGTAAAATCACTAGTTATGGCAAAAACAGATGGAGGAACAGGTGAGTTGCGTGGATCTAATCGAATTGGTTAGAGTAAAGAAAGGAGATACGCTGATGATGAAGATTACTCTGATATCGATAGTCCTAGAAGTGGATCTGATAAATCTCTAGATCCAGAAGTGCTTGAAACCGAGAATTTAGGGTTCGAGAGAGATCGATCTCGAAGATACCTTGACAGAAAAGTTCAAGTGGACTCGGAGGAGGATTCCGGCAGAGAAGTTGATGACCGGCGCCGGAGAACAGAAAGGAGACATGATAGAGGCCGGTTGTCTGATGGCGAGCGCCGATCTAGTGAGAGGAGAAGCGGAACAGGCCGAGACATCACTGGCGAGGGTCGAGCTGAGGAGAGGAGGCACGGAGGAGGCTGGGTCTTCGCCGGAGAGCGCCAATTTGATGAGAGAAGGCGTGTTGATGATCGAATCTTAGTCGAAGATCGCCGGAACGAAGAAAGGCGTCGTGGTGACCGGCGGTATGAGGACAATCGGAGGAGTGACTACTATCGGAGGGATCTTGAAGGGAGACACGGTGACCGGAGGAGTCAAAATGACTATAATCGCAGAGGTAGTCGAAATGATGATTATCGACGAAATTTTAGGGCAAAGAGGATTGAACTGCCTACTTTCCATGGTGATGATCGTGACGGTTGGATTTTCAAAGCTGAAATGTTCTCCCGTTTGGGATGATATACAAATTTTGTGTTCAGCCTATCAGCAGGAAAATCGTGTGTTGCATAGGGCATTTGGACTTGTATTTTTTTTCCTTTGATTCATTTTGATTATTATGTCACTCGAATTTTGTAATTAATTTTTATTTGGGCTGTGATTTTGAAATTTAAACGATTTGGTCATTGAGTTTGATTTTTGAATATTCGAGATGTGTTATTATTATTATTATGGTAATTGCACTTGATAAGTGCCTTTGGTTATCATAGTCACATTACTCTTATATTTTATTATTTTGTAATATTATTTTGTAATATGTGAATTAAATATGATTTTCCGCACCATGTATTTATTTTGTTTATATATATATATATATAAATTGGATATTTGAGACATGTGAGTTTGTTTTGGTTTTCCGCACTCATGCATTTATTTTATTATTTTAATATTATATTTTAATTGAATATTTGAGAAATGTGAACTAGTTCTTATTTTACACACCTACGAACTTATTTATTTACAAGTTAATTTGGTATTCAATTATTATTCATGTCAACCCGAATGTATGGTGCATTATTTTATTTTCACTTAATCCGTATTTCGAATTTGTCCTCCGCCTCTGTAATGTAGCATCCGGGTCCCTATGGTCCACTTCTGTAATGTAGCATTCGGGTCCCTATGGTCCACACCTATTTATCTATAATCTGAAATTGGAATTCTTTAATCTATTAAAGTCTTGTCCTAAGGTTAATATGATAAGACTAGCATGCTATTACGGAAAACTAGTTGTATATATCGATGCACGAAAGCGTATATGGCCTAGTTTGCCAACCACTTTCTGGATGCGACGACATCATTTCTGGATGCGACGACACCATTTCTAAGATCTTTGGTCCATCTCTGAGGGATTAACCTTATCTGTCTATTTCTGTTCCCGATTTTGTTATTAAACTAAGGACAGGTCTGGTAAGTTAAACACCTAAATAATTGGTAATCTGAACTCTGTGATTATGAACTGTTTTTGCTTCTGATTATGTATGTTTGATATGTTTAGTTTGTTTCTGTTGATGCTCATTATTGTCTTTTGGGTTCTAACTTTGGGTAGTATGAATTGTGACTCCTAACTGGCTATAGGTGTTAGGATTAGACCCATTTGATAGTTAGAACTGGTATAGGGAGCGACATAATCTGAACTAGGCTAAAAATGTGCCTAGTGTTCATAACCAGACTGTATACCGGACTAGGTACTAGATTGTCACTTAGAAACTGCAAAACTGGACGTAGGATGGTCTCTGGCCGAGCTCCTTACCGAGCTGGTTAACGAAATACAATTCGGTCAGCCTTAAGATCATTAGATTTACTCTTTGGCCTAACATCTTACCGAACTAGCTACCGAATAGTAGTTCGGTATGAGTCTCAAAACACTGTTCAACCTCTCTGACCGAGCTCCTCACGGAATTAGATACCGAATTACAATTCGGTGTGTGTCTGGGAGACTTGAAACTCTCTGACCGAGCTTTATACCGAATTAGGAATCGAACTGTCACTTAAACCTTTCTTGGGATCGTATAATTGCTCTCTGACCGAGCTATCTTCCGGATTGCTTACCGAAATATTATTCGGTAACTCTGGTGATGCTCTCTAACCGAGCTACCTACCGGACTGTCCACCGAATCACAATTCGGTAACTTTGGTAGTGCTCTCTGACCGAATTTCATGTCGAACTGCTTGCCGAACTACTATTCGATTTCGGTCTCTTTTCTGAAAATAATTTGACAATTATAAAGCCTTTTTCAGACAGTAAATGCAATAATATGTAATCACTTATCCCAGATCACTTAAAGGGGATTATATTTGGGATAACTTGATTTGATAATCAACTTGTTTGCTTCTATTTGTACCCCTTTGGTTGTTAACTAACCTGCATATGTGTGTGACATGATATCTGTTTAATAAGACACATCTATGTGTTTGTTGGGCATTGACTTACTAACCAAACATCGATAGTCTGACCCTTCGTTGTTTTCATTTTTGTTTTGTATATTTGAACCCTTTCTGGGAATGGAAATTGCTGAGTTCAAACAGACAGGTGGGATAGCAGGATATCACTAGGATCGAGCATCACATGACATCCTTTTCAAAATTGGATTGCATTTCTGTTTTACTTTAGCTAGACTTATTTCTGTATTTGTACCCGCTGCACCATGTTTTGAGATTTGTTTTCAGATTAAGTATTTTTGAATATTGAGAGTTTATTCTCGAATTATGTTGGATATATTTTGAACCATTGACTTTGGAATTATAAGATCTGTCTTTCAGTTTGATTTCCGATTTGCAAGTTTATTATTTATATATTTATTTTCTGTATCCGTATGTATGTTCGTTATCTGTCTCTGCACCGGTAGCATCTGCACTCTGCGTTCCCTTTCCGTCGGGGCGGGGGTTTGGGTGTTACAGAAGGGAAGAGGGAGAGAAGTGATGGATGATGGAATTATGGAATAGAGGGGGAATGGAAGGAAGGACGAGAGAAATGATGGGAAGGAAGGATGGGCGAAATGATGGAAGGACGGGGAAATGAATAACATGAAATGGGTCAAAAAAAGTTGAAGTTTCAAAAAGTTATTCATCTTAAAATTCTTAAAAAAATAATCTTTCTAAAGGTTTATTTGCACTATACTAATATTTTTATCCTTTGTAAAAAAAATTATTTAGAAAAATAGATTTCATGTTAAATATAAATGTGAAATTTCTTTTCTTTCTCTAATTACAATTAACCGTTAAAACAATTTTAAAAAGAAAAAACAAAACAGATTTCAATCGACATCCATCGCCAATCTTCCTCCGAATCATCCGAATACATTCATCCACCTCCTCCACAATCATCATTCTTTAATCTCACTTATGTCATCGCTCATCCTCCTCTACATCTTCCATCTTTGCTACATCCGTCTCCACCGCAACCGTCTTCACCGTATTTGTCTAAATCTTCGCCTCTACCTCATCATATCCTCACCGCACCGTATTTGTTTTGCAACAAATAGGGTAAGAGAAAAAAAAAAAAGTTGGACATGTAGATGAATAAGTGAAAAAAAAAACGAGGGCACACTTGTTTTGAGACAAAACGAATTCCTATGTGTTGTTACAAAACGCACCGACCTTCATTCTGTAACAAAACGTAATCACATATGTTTTGCTCAAATGCATAATAGCAAAACATACCTCTATATAAATCCATCCATAACAAAATTTACCTCACTCTCTAAAATTTACTTTTTCTCTAAACTTTCCTCAAATGTAAGATTTTATTTATATATTATTATTTAATTATATATTATTTACAATTTATAAATTCTTTCTTTAACAAATGGGTGATGATGATGTTCCATGAAATTACTTTGGAAATATTATTGGATTTCAGGATTATCATGTGTTTGGTTGTGTTAATTAGTAGGTTATTACTGCATTTTAGTAAATTTACAAATATGAATTAAATAATTTAAATTTTAGAATATAATTAATTGAATGAGTTGTGAGTTAAATGCTACATGATGAAAATGATTTATTATTACTATTTATAATTATTCAAAAACTAATAATAGTAATTATATCAACAATCTATCTATATATAATATAAAGTGTAATTCTTAATGGGACTCACGAAGATGACGTAGCGCGCTGAGAATTCGGCTTTGGGTGAAAAAATAGTCTTTTTAGCTATTTTTGAATCTGTACGATATTTTGATGAAATTTTGACCATAATGCAATATTTTGATGAGATTTTAATTTATCTTATTTTTTATCTTTTCTTTTCATTTAGTCATTTATAACCCCATAAATATATTAAAAAAACGTAATAATAAATTATGAATGTTCCATATCTCTTTATCTTCTAACAAAAAATTGATTACTTTTAAAATTAATGAATTTAACTGACCATTTTCTCTCCTTTTATATATATATATATTTCTCTTCCACTTCCTCACCTTCAATTAACCACTGAATTAAAATTGTATAAATAGAGACAACAGTCATACAATTTTCTACTTACATTTTTATTTATCAAATCCAACAATTTAAATTTTAAATATATCTTCTATCATCTTCTTGGGAGAGAGGCTGAGAGGACCAATCTTAGTAGCGAGAGAAACGGTGGTGAAATCAGCTTCGATTTCACCACCGGAGACGCTTAATAAAATATCGACAATTTGTGTTGGGTCGAAATGGACCAATCTTAATAGCGAGAGAACTGACAGCTTCGATTTCACTATTGGTGATGCTCAATAAAATATCGACAATTTGCATTGGGTCCAAATTTAACCACATCTTAATGAAGGGTAGGAATGGTGGAATACCACCACGAGATGGAGAGAATATGATTTGGAAGCTTAAGTGTGATGGCGCACCTAAATGAAGAAGATGGTCTGAGTTACTTGTATTACATATGAGCTTTTAAATCATTATTATTATTATTTTTTAAATAATTTGATTAAGTCTCTTGGTCTTTTGTATGTTATATAATAACTGAATGTTTGTGCTAGATTATTACTTATCTCAATATGAGATAAGCTCAAACTTAAATTCAGATTCAAAATCAACATTTTATTTAGTTAATTAACTATCTTGATTAACATCAATAAAATTAAAAGGGTCAATCTCAATATCACCATGGTAGTAATAGAATCATCAACAATTTAGATATTCACTTAAACAATTAAGATTTATCAGATTTAATAAATTTCAATAAAAATTTAAATTCATTTTTTATATATTTAAACTCACCCTCCATTAATGGTTAAATAATTGAAATTCATCTATAATACAACGAATTAAAAATTCTCCATATTTCTAGAGAGATAAATGAAGAATTTTGTGATCATGAAACTAAACTTTTATGATCATGGAACTCTTTAGGGCAAAGTGACGGAAAAAAAAAAACAATTGACTTTTATGTATTTATTCTCGAAATATGACATTTTTTTCCAAAACTGTCATTTTATATTATTTGGATTAAACTAGAATACATTATACGAGGTGTATTGGATTCTCTATACTTTGAAATTAAGAATATTTAATTTATATTTAAATAAAAATAAAAACTTTATGTTACTATTAATTATTTCACTAAAATCTTTTGCATTTTTTATTTTTAATAAATTTTAATATAGATTTAATTTTTATTTTTTTTATATACTCTAACTCTATTAAATAAAATTAAGACTATATAATATTATTAGTTATTCCTCTAAAACCATTTAAATTCTACCAATTTTTTGAATTTGAATAAAAATTTAAATACATCCTTTCATATATCATCCCTTCATATACTTTAATTTATAATCTATTAGTAATTAAACTATTAAATAATGAATAATAAAATTTGTTAGTAAAATATTTAATTACACAAAATACTCATTCATGATTATAATTAAAAACTTGTACATTAAATATTAAATCTATCGGTTAAAATCAGTATTCTATATCTATATGTACAATATATAAAACTCTTAAGTAATATCAAAATTAATAATTTTATATTTATTTATTTTTCTTTAGAGTCCTACAATTGCTTAAATTTTATATAATATTTCTCAATTGAAAAAAGAAAATCTTAAATGAATATCCTTTGTGCGTCTATGATGACTGTTTCAACTACATGATGATGGTAGTTTTTAAGAGATCAAATTCTATAATTTTTTAGATTGGGGTACAAATAATGAGATGACTTCAATTTAGAATAAAATAAAATAAGTTTAGATAAATTATAAAAATAAAAAATAAAACTAAAACCGGAAATGCGACACTAAAGCTATTGTAGTATAAATATAATATGGTCAATTTTATTCAAATATTGTACAAATATTTTAATTTTAGTTTTTATATTAAAATTATTGTTAACATTTTTAGCCAGTGTTATTGTTATTTTAATTGTAACAACAATAACGATATATTAATGATTAAAACTTATTACTGTTATTATGTCTAATATTGTAATAATAATTAAAAAAAAAATAACATACCAATATTTTATATATTAATAATTAAAAATGGGTTATTTTCATTTTTGTTATTTTATAACATTTATTTACACTATATAGTCCAAATTTAAAAAATTTACAAAAATAATCTTTCAAACTTTCACTTTTAAAAAATGAACCAAATTGACCATTTTACCCTTTGTGAATACCTTTTACACTGATTTATGAATATGTGAATGTGGTCTGTGAAGAGGATTTGGAAAGGTGTAAAGGTCTATTCTTGAAAATCAAAGTTTGAATGACTCAAAAATAGAAATAAAGTTTTTGTTGGTTTAATTTTACATTTTTTAAACTTTCTTTGGTCCATTTTATATAATTTTCCCTTAATATGGTATATAAAACTAAATTAAGAATTTAATGGTATTTTCCATTAAAATAATTAAAATTCTATCCAATTATAACTTAATAAAATTAAATAATTTTAAATATCCAACAATTTCTTTTTCATTCTACCACATCTCTTAAATTGAATTAAATTAATGTTATATACATTTTAAATAAAAAACTTCAATCTCTCTATATTCAATAATACTAAACCTCTATACAATAATTAAAATTAAATATTAAATATTATATTAATTACATTAAAATATCTACTGAAATTTTAAACTTATCTATAAATTCAACTACAATTTCATCTTACGAATATAAATTACGGAAAAAAATTATTTACTTAAAATGAGTGACTTAAATAATGGTCAAATAAGTAATTGGTGGAAGTTGTTTAACAATAAAAATATCTAAATGATAAAAAAGATAAGTATGAAAAACCATATAAATGATTAGATTGAAATACAAATTGAAATAATTGAAAAATAGAAATTGATAAGTATTATTAAAAGTAATACATAAATAAATTTTTTTAAGAGAAGAGTTATTTAAATTTTATAAAATAAAAATTATAGAAATATAATTGTATTTCAAAAAAAAAAATTATCAACATATTTTATTCATTTTATATAAATTATTTAAAATTTCAATTATTAATAAATTAATCACCAAATATTTTCTAAAATAAAATAATAATAGAAAATAAATATTTAATAAATAACAATTTTAAAGCAAATAATACCGCACAGAGTGCGGGTATATTTACTAGTATATTTATATAAAAGAACTACAAAACCCGCCTATATGGCTGGCTGAAATCGTTTCTTTCATCATTTGTAAATGCCTTTGATTTTTCTATTATTTACATGAATTGCCATTGAAAAAATAAATAAGAAGATGATGTGGCAGGTTTAAGATTGCATATTCTATTTATGTATTTCACATAATTTTTTATATTATTTGCATAATTGCCATTATAAAATATAAATTAAAATATTAAGTACTCCCTCCATTCTATTACCTAAATAACTGTTTTGAATAAAATCACTATATAAACCTATCAATTTTCAATTGTATTCACATGTTGAAAATTAAACTCTTACATTTCTTTTGTCAGACTCTTTATCTGTCTCAACTCATCTCTTATTATTTGTATTTTGTTGTGACGATGAGAATTCATATATAAGAATGAATGTAGAGACGTATTGTTTTTGGATTATTCTCTATCATATTTAGTTCTTTTTCTTCTTTTATTTTTATTTTTTTATTTTTAAGGAATATATGTATTCTGGATATTTTAAATTTGGATCCTTATGTTGTTCTCCTATTTGAATTCAAACTAAGGTGTATTCGCTCTTATTTTGCTATATATTGTGTTTAGATTTGATTTGTTCCTCATGTATTATGCTTAAATATTAGTTTATTTAATTATATCATCAATTTTTTTTCCCTAATATTCACTTTTCATGTTTTGTATAATATCACATGATTGTAGTTCTCTCTCTTTTTCTTTAATCACCCATGATTGACTAATTAGTGTTTGAAGTACGGTTTAGTACTGATATTATATTTCTTAATGAAAAGATGGACAAAATATGATAAAATGATAGTTTTAATATCATATAGTATGTATATATTTCATTATGAATTTATTTTTTTTTGTTATTCATTCAAATAAAATGCAAAAAGGGACATGCATTCTATTATAATAATTTCTCACATGTAATCAATATTGCTCACATATTTTTGAAAATGATTTTATTTGAAAAACATATAGAAGAAAAAAAAAATATCAATCACTATTCATTAAAAATAAAACTAATTTAAAAATAACTAACCATTATCTATTAGTACTTATAATAATCAAAATCATATTAGAAGAAAAAATGAAAAGATAAACAATATACAAATTGATGTTATTAGGTAATGATTATAAAATGAATATGAAATCAAGTAAAGAATAAATTAATGAATATATAAATATAATAACGTCCAAACTAATATTAATATGATCAAATAACTAATTTTTATACACGGTGAACAAATATATTAATTTTGAAAATACCAAATAACTAATTGATATCAATTAATAATATAAGAAAAATGAAAAGATAAAACTCACATTCCATAATAATTAAGTAGAAGCAACCTAAACATTATTAAGTAGAAAATGAAGAGTTGATTATATTTTGATTAACAATTTGTATCTTATGAATCAATATCCTAATATTGAATATACTCAATTTAAAGAATACTCAAATTTCATTATAAATTTTTAATCCATAAATTAAAAAATATATATTATGTTTTAACCATTATCTTACATTCTTCTTTAGATTTATAGTTAAATTTAAAATAATTTAAATAAAATATAATATCGTGCAAAGCGCGAAAATATTGACTAGTTATGGTATAAATTTAGGTAGAATACAATTAAACAAAGTAATAACATAATTGTATATATATGTGACGTCGGACCCTTACCCGATTATTAACCCGATAAGAGACCAACGTCACCTCATCAAATTATATTTACCAATTAATTATCCATTTACTAATGTCATATATTAATAATCCGTTATTCGAATCATACATCAAAACATTAATTATATGTACATACTAGTAACATTCTTTATACAATACAAGTATTTAATTTACATATCAAGTATCCATATAACAAGTTACACTTTAGCCCGTAGGCCAATTCTTCATCAGTTCATCAAACTTCTCTTTATTATACAAGTACGCATTCAGATTATACATATAACTGTATATAACACCATGCATTTTACTTATCATCATTCCTTCTCTTAACAATTTCATTCGCTTCACATGGTAACCTGCCCTAGTCTTTGAAACCATATCTTCATACATAGAGTGGTCCTTGATGTTTTCCCCTCGATTGCCTTTCCTGGATTGTTTTTAAATAAAGGAAAAAGAAAACATAGAAAATAAAACGTCAGGCAACAATGCCTGGTTTGTACCCCGTGCCCGGGGCATGCAACACAAATGCTTACCTTTATTTTCAATTCAAATCAATAATTCAAACAAGTACACCCAAGATCAATCAATCCATAAAATGATTCCAAACATCATTACAAAGGCAAATTCATTAAAGTTTCCAAGAATCCAAATAATGTAAATTTTCATGTTAGTTTAACTTACATGTGGTTAGTAAGTCATATAGGAATCAATTTATTTCCATATATTCTATTATTCAATAAGATTTCATTTAGCCTTATACTTTTAATCATTTGAGATTTTAACACAACTTATGTTAGTTATTCATTTTCTTATTATTGATAGCCCTCTTAGAATAACCTATGGAGGAAACGGAACTGTTTCGACCCGAGAGCCGCCGATAGACCCGAAGGCCGCTAATAGACCCGAAGGCCGCCGATAGACCCGAGGGCCGCCAATAGACCCGAAGGCCGAATCATCATCATCATCGTCTCTTTTCATTCAACTTTCAGGGGGAAGTGCACTTCTAGTTCCTAAGGCATGTCTTTCATCATCTAACGGTATTCTACAAAGGCTATCGCTTCAATTCATCTTTCGTATGTTTATACTATTAAATCATTCTTTTATTAAGTACTAACGATACCATCATCATTCGATTCGATGCTAATAATCACATTACTTCTATTTCCAATAGGATGCATAAGCATCCAATATCATCCATAAATTAAACATTTCTTTCAAATATTCTTTTACAAGATCTCTATTTATGTCATCTTTACATTTATGTATAAATTATCTCACATTATACAAGTATGTTATGCTAAACATCAAGTAAAAGTGTTGTTATAAAAGTTTATCATCTAGTGGTAACAATTCCAGTTTTCAAACAAACTGAGTAGTTCGAATTCGATTTGGCATAATTTATTCTATAGGTATTTAATTAACTTCAAACCACTTCTATCATTTTCGTAACTCATCCTTATATATTATGATGGCTTCACTTGTCATTAATTCAAGGTCAAAATATTTTAATCATCTAATTTTCACCATTCCAGATTCACTGGAATCTGGGACAGTGTTACAGGGCTGATTTCACTTTGCTTAAAACCTTATCAAATCAATTCCAGTTATCATGATTTTTGGTGTGAGTCTTATTTGAGGTCTTAAATTTCTACTGTTTAAATTTCAGTACATTTTGAGTCTTTTAGCTTAGGTTTTGGTATGCCACAAAATTAGGTTACCAAACTGCCCTGTTAGGGACAGTTTGTATGTATTGGACTCTTATCATTAAAAGGCTTATCAAATGAACTTATTTCACTTTCAAATTTTCCAGTCCACTAATATACATGTAAACCAACATTTTTTACTTACACACCTTTTTCCAAATAGGCCTCTAGCTATTTTTCACGTTTGTACCGAGTTTCAGACATGCCCTGTTTCAGGACAGTCTGCATGTATGGCCTTCTTGACATCAATTAGGGTATTAAATGGAATTATCTCAGCACCAAATTTTACTCGTTTACACTAGACTTATAAAGGAACATTTCATTCATGTAGGTCTTGGTCTAATTATATCTCTAACTATTTTTTAAAAATTCAACCAAATTAAAGGACAGTTTCAGTATTTTCTGGAGTAGGCTGGAATTGTTTTCAAAACCATATCATTTTATTCAAACAAACATCCACCATCACAAATCTATTATTTCTTAGAGCCAAATACTTCAAATAATTCTCTACTAACTTTATAGCATATGTCCATGCTTCCAAAAATATTGATAAAAAGTTTTAAACCAACAAACAATTATATACATCACCATAAAAACCATTTTAGCATGCAAATCATATCAAACATGAAACCAACAACAAAACCTTTAGGGCTTAGGGTACAAACCTTTTTTGAATGCCTTCTCCTACACTTGGTCTTGCTCCTTAGGGTCCTCTTTTGGTTCTACTAATCACAAAAACAAGAGTTTAGCATTCCTTTTTACAAGTTTCTACCATAAACAACACTAACAACAACCTCATGCTAACTTGGGTACTTTTCTAACTAATACCATAACTTTCAATTTAAGAACATAACCAAGGGCTTTCTAACCATCAAAACCATCTCCTTAACCTCAAGAACCCATTACCATACTATATCAAGTTCAAACCACTCATAAATGAAAACTAAGGTTTCATGATCTCACCTTGATTCTTGTTGTTTCTACTTGTTTCCTTCCCTTGAATGCTATTTCTAGGATATGGAGGTGATGGAAAAGTGGTTTTGGAGCTAAGTTGATGGAAGTAGGTGAAGAAAAATGGAGCTAGGTGGTCATGGGGGTGTTTGGCCAAGAGTGAAGAGAGGGAGAAGATGGCTTTCTTGAATGGTAGAGAATTATGTGGAGATTTCTAGATACCCTCCCCCTTATGTACTAATCATCTCTTAGGTAATTGCAACATGGTCCTTCATCTTTCCAATGATTGCTAAGTGGTCCTTTGACTTTCTAATAATTCCATTTCATGACCACCAACTTTATTCTATTTGCATTTTGATGAAGGCTTTTCATTTCTTTTCATTTAGGTCCTTTGACCATCTTTGACCTTTCCCTAAATTAATTTAAATTAACCTTTGAACCCACTGAACTTGGGAATTAAAGGAAATAACCAAATCTTTCTATAGCTCCTTATATGTATTCTATCACCTCTTAGGTGGAAAAATGACCAAAATGCCCTTGGATGTTCCTAATATTACTATAATGCCACTAGTACCCAAGTTTCACGTCTTATGGTTCTAAATTATCTCTAATAACCTATTTACTATTCTAATAAAGGAATAAAAATTTTATCGAAAATTCTAGCCTATAATTGCGGACCTTACAACCCTACCCCCTTAAAAAGTTTCGTCCTCGAAACTTTAACTGTATCGAATAAGTAGGGATATTGTCTTCTCATGTGCTCTTCCGTTTCCCATGTAGCTTCCTCTACCGCGTGATTTCTCCATAACACTTTAACTAGAGGGACAGACTTGTTTCTCAACTGCTTTACTTCTTTAGCCAATATCTTCACCGGCTCTTCCTCATAAGATAAGTCCGGTTGAACCTCTATTTCCTCTTTCCTTAATACATGGGAAGGGTCTGAGCGGTATCTCGTAAGCATCGACACATGGAATACGTTATGAATCTTTTCCAGTTCCGGCGGTAATGCAGGCCTATAGGCTACTGGGCCTACTCGTTCTATAACCTCGTACGGCCCAATAAACCTAGGAGTTAGCTTTCCTTTCGCCCAAATCGTAATATTCTTCCATGGCGATACTTTAAGGAAGACTTTATCTCCGACTTCAAATTCAATGTCCTTCCTTTTCAAATCAGCATATGACTTTTGACGATCCGAGGCCTCCTTTAGTTTGTCTTGAATATGCTTTACCTTTTCTTCTGTCTCTCGAATCATCTCTGGTCCTACCACTTTAGGTTCGGACAATTCAGTCCAGCAGAGAGGTGTTCTGCATTTTCTTCCATATAATGCTTCATAAGGAGCCATTTGTATACTTGCTTGGTAGCTATTATTGTAAGCAAATTCCACTAGTGGCAAGTATCTTTCCCAGCTACCTCCGAATTCAAGTATACAACACCAAAGCATATCTTTTAATAACTGAATTACCCTCTCCAACTGTCCATCCGTTTGAGGGTGGAAGGCTGTACTGAAATGTAATCGGGTTCCCATAGCATCTTGAAGCTTCTTCCAAAATCTGGAAGTGAATCTGGGATCCCTATCCGATATAATCGAGGAAGAAACACCATGTATCCTTATTATCTCTTTTATATACAATTCTGCCAATCTTTCCAAAGAGTAATCCATTCGGACTGGCAGAAAGTGTGTAGACTTGGTTAATCGATCAACTATAACCCATATAGCATCATGCTTCTCTCTGGTCATAGGTAATCCTACCACGAAATCCATGGTTACCCTATCCCATTTCCACTTCGGTATGCTTATGGGTTGCAATAGTCCAGAAGGCACTTGGTGTTCCGCCTTCACTTGTTGACATATTAAACATCTTCCCACAAATTCGACTATACTCATTTTCATACCTGGCCACCAGAACATTGCTTTTAACTCTTGAAACATCTTGGTGGCACCTGGGTGGACAGCAAAGGCCTGATGGTGAGCTTCTTTTAGGATCATTTCTCGTACACCCAATTTTGTTGGTACATATAGTTGATCTTTGTAGTACAGTCCACCATTTGCTTTCAGTTGAAATTCGGTAGGCTTCCCATCTGATATCTTCCTTATCCATTCTCCTACTTTTGGGTCCGACTTTTGAGCTTCCAGTATTTGTGGTATCAAATCAGGTTTCGCCCGTAGTTCAGCCACAAGAACATTATCTTTTAAGCTCAGATTAGCCATTAACATTGCCAATGTATACGCAGACTTCCTACTCAGAGCATCTCCTACTTTGTTCGCCTTTCTTGGATGGTAATCAATTACACAATCATAGTCCTTTAGGAATTCCATCCATCGGCGCTGTCTCAAGTTCAACTCCTTCTGAGTAGGAAGATATTGGAGGCTCTTATGATCTGTATAGATATAACACTTCTCGCTATACAAGTAGTGCCTCCATATCTTTAAGGCAAAAACAATGGCTGCTAACTCCAGGTCATGTGTGGGGTAATTATGTTCATGTGGCTTCAGTTGCCTAGAGGCATAAGCTATCACTTTTCCATCTTGCATTAGCACACACTCCAATCCTTGTAAGGAAGCATCGTTGTAGATAACATATTCTTTCCCTTCCTCCGGTTGTACTAAGATAGGAGCTTTAGTTAATAATTTCTTCAGACGCTCAAATCTTTCTTTGCATCTACTCGTCCATTCAAACTTCACTCCTTTATGCAATAATCGAGTCAATGGATTAGCTATAGAAGAAAATCCCTTCACAAATCGACGATAACATCCAGCTAACCCAAGGAAGCTCCTTAACTCCGCTACATTCCTTGGGGGTTCCCATGCAATTATGGCTTCTATCTTCTTCGGATCCACACTAATCCCTTCCTTCGATACCACATGTCCCAAGAAAGTTACTTGTTCCATCCAAAAATCACACTTGCTCAGCTTAGCATACAATTTCTTTTCCCTTAAGGTTTGTAGCACTATCCTCAAATGCTTATCATGCTCCTTTGGAGTCTTCGAATACACTAGGATATCATCAATAAATACCACCACGAACTGGTCCAGATATGGTTTGAATATTCTATTCATTAGATCCATGAAAAATGCCGGTGCGTTGGTGAGACCAAACGGCATTACAATGAACTCATAATGTCCATATATGGTTATGAAAGCAGTTTTAGGAATATCCTCCTCCTTAATCCTTAATTGATGATATCCAGATCTTAGATCAATCTTTGAAAAGACTCCAGCTCCCCTTAACTGATCAAATAGAACATCTATGCGTGGAAGCGGATACTTATTCTTTACTGTAAGCTTATTCAGTCGTCGATAGTCGATACACAACCTTAAGGATCCGTCCTTCTTGCGAACAAATAAGACTGGCGCACCCCATGGAGATACACTCGGTCTAATAAATCCCTTATCTAAGAGCTCTTGCAATTGAGTCTTCAACTCCTTTAACTCCGCAGGAGCCATCCTATACGGTGCCATAGACACTGGAGACGCTCCTGAAATAAGTTCAATACTGAACTCTACTTCTCTTTCTAGAGGCAGTCCAGGTAGCTCTTCTGGAAACACATCCAAGAATTCTGACACCGTAGGGATAAATTTCCTTTCCATACTTTGTTTATTCAGCTTCATTACGTGAGCAAGGTAACCCTTACATCCCTTCTTAAGCATTCTTTCAGCCTTAATGGCTGAAATTACATTGTCAAGGCAGTTCCTTCTATCACCAGTAATAGTTATTTCCTTATCAGAATTTCTAAGGGTTACCTTCTTGTTTTGACACTCCAGCTGAGCGTTATATTTCGATAACCAATCCATCCCAAGTATAACGTCAAACTCCCCACTCTTCAATTCTAACAGGTTACTATTAAAAATTTCTCCTCCCACTTCTAGTGGTACATTCCTATAAACTCGGTCAACAATCATTTCCTGTCCCAGTGGGTTGGAGACTATTATACTATAATCGGTTTTCACTCATTCCCATCCTTGGTCCGAAAGAATTTTATTACAAATATATGACAATGTGGACCCGGGATCAATCAATATAAAGACAGGCGTATTAAAAATATGGAAAGTACCTGTCACCACATCGGGAGTGTCTATCTCTTCTCGCCCCCGCATGGCATATGTACGTGCTGGTGCCTTTCCCTCTGCTCGGCTACCAGCACCAGAGACTGCTCCCTTTCGATCGCCACCTTGAGGAGGCTTTACATTCCTGGGAGCTGTAGAGGCTCCTTCTGCCGGTGGCCTAGGCTTGTTCCGATCATTAGGACAATTACGAGCCAGGTGCTCTTGAGAACCACATATGTAACAAGCACCTGTAAGCTTTCTGCATTCACCCCAATGTTCCTTACCACAAATTTGGCATTTAGGCTTTTCTGATCTCGTTCTAGCAACTGAGGGAGTACTAGCAACTGACTGGGCAGGCTGATTACCCCTGTCTCCTTGACTTTTAGGTGCTATTCTTGTTGCCTCCATATTTGTCCTCTTACTTGGATTACCACCGCTGGTGGCCCCACTTTTCGAACCAAACTTTCTTTTACCTTTACTTTTATCAATATTACGTAATCTTTTTGCTTCTATGGCCCTCTCCACTAACTTATTGAAATCATCAGTCTCAAGGGCCAATAGGGTCTTTCTAATCTCCAAATGTAACCCCTCTTTAAACTTCCTGCACTTCTCTCTATTGTTGGGAATTAACTCGGGGCCATACTTGCTCAGTCTTACAAATTCAATCTTGTATTCCATTACTGATTTGTCTTTCTGCTTCAAATGTAGGAAATCCATTCTCTTCTCATCTAGGAATACCTGGCCCACATAGTTCTTTCTGAACTCTTCTTGGAAAAATTCCCAATTAACCACTTCTTGGCGGACAGTATTAACCAGTGAGGTCCACCATCTGTATGCGTCTCCTTGCAGTAGGGATACTATACATTCTAGTTTCTCCTCTTCGTTGCAATGAATTTCCTCCAGTACCCTGCTCATGTCCTCCAACCAGTCTTCAGCTTTGGAGGGATCCTCATCTTTAGAACCAGTGAAATTGCGGGTTTTCCTCTTCGAAAGTCTTTCTAAAGCTGGTTTCTCTGCCCTAACAGGTCTAGCCAATCCTCCTTGTACTACATGCCCTAGGAGGTCCGCAATTTGAGCAAACGCCCTCGCTTGCTCAGCCATAGGGTCAAGAGGGATGTTGACAGATTCATGCCCCTCTGAGGGCTGCCTAGGAGGACTTGGATTTCTATTCAGATCTCTAATGCTCTCAACACTTCTACTTGTACCCTTCTCTGCGTGTACGAAGGTAGCCCTTTGTGAATTCATGTCTTCTAACCTACATATCCAGGAAGCAATCGGGTTGGTACCAATGACACAATTATATTTATGCAATGCAATGATTCCTTATGTATCTCTAATGCACAAACAAGGCAAACGATTGCAAACAATTACAAACAAGCACAAACAAAAGTGTCCTAGACCCTGCTCTGATACCAAAACAAACATGTGACGTCGGACCCTTACCCGATTATTAACCCGATAAGAGACCAACGTCACCTCATCAAATTATATTTACCAATTAATTATCCATTTACTAATGTCATATATTAATAATCCGTTATTCGAATCATACATCAAAACATTAATTATATGTACATACTAGTAACATTCTTTATACAATACAAGTATTTAATTTACATATCAAGTATCCATATAACAAGTTACACTTTAGCCCGTAGGCCAATTCTTCATCAGTTCATCAAACTTCTCTTTATTATACAAGTACGCATTCAGATTATACATATAACTGTACATAACACCATGCATTTTACTTATCATCATTCCTTCTCTTAACAATTTCATTCGCTTCACATGGTAACCTGCCCTAGTCTTTTCCTGAAACCATATCTTCATACATAGAGTGGTCCTTGATGTTTTCCCCCCGATTGCCTTTCCTGGATTGTTTTTAAATAAAGGAAAAAGAAAACATAGAAAATAAAACGTCAGCCAACAATGCCTGGTTTGTACCCCGTGCCCGGGGCATGCAACACAAATGCTTACCTTTATTTTCAATTCAAATCAATAATTCAAACAAGTGCACCCAAGATCAATCAATCCATAAAATGATTCCAAACATCATTACAAAGGCAAATTCATTAAAGTTTCCAAGAATCCAAATAATGTAAATTTTCATGTTAGTTTAACTTACATGTGGTTAGTAAGTCATATAGGAATCAATTTATTTCCATATATTCTATTATTCAATAAGATTTCATTTAGCCTTATACTTTTAATCATTTGAGATTTTAACACAACTTATGTTAGTTATTCATTTTCTTCTTATTGATAGCCCTCTTAGAATAACCTATGGAGGAAACGGAACTGTTTCGACCCGAGAGCCGCCAATAGACCCGAAGGCCGCCGATAGACCCGAGGGCCGCCGATAGACCCGAGGGCCGCCGATAGACCCGAAGGCCGAATCATCATCATCATCGTCTCTTTTCATTCAACTTTCAGGGGGAAGTGCACTTCTAGTTCCTAAGGCATGTCTTTCATCATCTAACGGTATTCTACAAAGGCTATCGCTTCAATTCATCTTTCGTATGTTTATACTATTAAATCATTCTTTTATTAAGTACTAACGATACCATCATCATTCGATTCGATGCTAATAATCACATTACTTCTATTTCCAATAGGATGCATAAGCATCCAATATCATCCATAAATTAAACATTTCTTTCAAATATTCTTTTACAAGATCTCTATTTATGTCATCTTTACATTTATGTATAAATTATCTCACATTATACAAGTATGTTATGCTAAACATCAAGTAAAAGTGTTGTTATAAAAGTTTATCATCTAGTGGTAACAATTCCAGTTTTCAAACAAACTGAGTAGTTCGAATTCGATTTGGCATAATTTATTCTATAGGTATTTAATTAACTTCAAACCACTTCTATCATTTTCGTAACTCATCCTTATATATTATGATGGCTTCACTTGTCATTAATTCAAGGTCAAAATATTTTAATCATCTAATTTTCACCATTCCAGATTCACTGGAATCTGGGACAGTGTTACAGGGCTGATTTCACTTTGCTTAAAACCTTATCAAATCAATTCCAGTTATCATGATTTTTGGTGTGAGTCTTATTTGAGGTCTTAAATTTCTACTGTTTAAATTTCAGTACATTTTGAGTCTTTTAGCTTAGGTTTTGGTATGCCACAAAATTAGGTTACCAAACTGCCCTGTTAGGGACAGTTTGTATGTATTGGACTCTTATCATTAAAAGGCTTATCAAATGAACTTATTTCACTTTCAAATTTTCCAGTCCACTAATATACATGTAAACCAACATTTTTTACTTACACACCTTTTTCCAAATAGGCCTCTAGCTATTTTTCACGTTTGTACCGAGTTTCAGACATGCCCTGTTTCAGGACAGTCTGCATGTATGGCCTTCTTGACATCAATTAGGGTATTAAATGGAATTATCTCAGCACCAAATTTTACTCGTTTACACTAGACTTATAAAGGAACATTTCATTCATGTAGGTCTTGGTCTAATTATATCTCTAACTATTTTTTAAAAATTCAACCAAATTAAAGGACAGTTTCAGTATTTTCTGGAGTAGGCTGGAATTGTTTTCAAAACCATATCATTTTATTCAAACAAACATCCACCATCACAAATCTATTATTTCTTAGAGCCAAATACTTCAAATAATTCTCTACTAACTTTATAGCATATGTCCATGCTTCCAAAAATATTGATAAAAAGTTTTAAACCAACAAACAATTATATACATCACCATAAAAACCATTTTAGCATGCAAATCATATCAAACATGAAACCAACAACAAAACCTTTAGGGCTTAGGGTACAAACCTTTTTTGAATGCCTTCTCCTACACTTGGTCTTGCTCCTTAGGGTCCTCTTTTGGTTCTACTAATCACAAAAACAAGAGTTTAGCATTCCTTTTTACAAGTTTCTACCATAAACAACACTAACAACAACCTCATGCTAACTTGGGTACTTTTCTAACTAATACCATAACTTTCAATTTAAGAACATAACCAAGGGCTTTCTAACCATCAAAACCAACCATAACCTCAAGAACCCATTACCATACTCAAGAAAAAAGTTAAAAAGAAACTAAGGTTTCATGATCTCACCTTGATTCTTGTTGTTTCTACTTGTTTCCTTCCCTTGAATGCTATTTCTAGGATATGGAGGTGATGGAAAAGTGGTTTTGGAGCTAAGTTGATGGAAGTAGGTGAAGAAAAATGGAGCTAGGTGGTCATGGGGGTGTTTGGCCAAGAGGTGAAGAGAGGGAGAAGATGGCTTTCTTGAATGGTAGAGAATTATGTGGAGATTTCTAGATACCCTCCCCCTTATGTACTAATCATCTCTTAGGTAATTGCAACATGGTCCTTCATCTTTCCAATGATTGCTAAGTGGTCCTTTGACTTTCTAATAATTCCATTTCATGACCACCAACTTTATTCTATTTGCATTTTGATGAAGGCTTTTCATTTCTTTTCATTTAGGTCCTTTGACCATCTTTGACCTTTCCCTAAATTAATTTAAAATTAACCTTTGAACCCACTTGAACTTGGGAATTAAAGGAAATAACCAAATCTTTCTATAGCTCCTTATATGTATTCTATCACCTCTTAGGTGGAAAAATGACCAAAATGCCCTTGGATGTTCCTAATATTTACTATAATGCCACTAGTACCCAAGTTTCACGTCTTATGGTTCTAAATTATCTCTAATAACCTATTTACTATTCTAATAAAGGAATAAAAATTTTATCGAAAAATTCTAGCCTATAATTGCGGACCTTACAATATATATATAGGGATAATCTAAAAAAAAAAACCACCGCAAGTTTGAGATTTTCCACAAAAACCACACCAGTTTCATTTATCCGCATTTTACCATTGTTAAGACGAAAAATGTTAAAATTTTTAAAAATAAATTTTGGACTTTGGTGGAGCTCTAAGAGACGGGTCCAATGATGGTGATCCATTTGCAATTCGTGGTTGGAGGAATGAGAAATAATAGAAAATTCAATTTTCAACAATTCTTAATTTCATCGAATCTCATTCATTCAACCACCAATCGCCATGAGACCACCACTATTACGCTCGTCTCTTGGAGCTCTACTAAATTCAAAAAAGTCCAGCTAAGATTTTATTATTTTTAACTTGACAGTGGTAAAATGGAAAAAAAAATAAAACTGCTGTGATTTTTTTGGGGAAAACGCCAAACTTATGGTGGGTTTTTGGGATTAACCCATATATATATAATTAATTGTTTCAAAAACATATTAGGAGGCATGCTTAAAATTGTTATATTCTATTTTATAAATCAGGTTTATTGTTTTAGTTATTGTAACACTCGAACCCCCACCCCGACGGAAGGGATGCTGAGACCGGATGTCACAAGCGGAACATAATAAACGAACAAACAGATACAAAGACTATACATACCGAATGGATACTAAATTATGAAACGATATTCAACGATATTCATTACTAAAAGTTTATCGAATTTGAAAATCCAGTATAAGTTCCAGCAAAAAGTAGTTGTGTCTGAAATACTCAAACTGACTAAACATAATAAAAACCATAATAATATGCAACGGTTACAAAGTTCTCAAATAAACCAAAAATATAATAATAAAAAGACAAGTCTTAAAAATGATGCCAGATGATGACTGATGTTGACATGAGTGTAATATCTTGCTACTCCACCTAACTATCGGAACTCAGCAATTTCCATCCCAAACGGGTACAAAACATAGAAAACAAAAATAAAAGCCATGAAGGGTTAGACTATTGATGTCTAGTTAGTAAGCCAATGCCCAACAAGCACACATAGGATGCGTCTTATTTAACAAAATAAAATGTCACACACGTATGTAGATTAGTTTATAAACATGGGATAACAAACATGATCAAACAAGTTGATTTAGAACCCAAATTATTCTTGTTTTAATTCCCTTAATGTGATTTAGGATAAGTAATTACAGATTATTGCAATTATCGTCTGAAAGTAGAATTTAAAAGTTAATATTTTATTTCAATTCAGAGTCCGGCATCAAATTGTTAGCTCGGTACCGAGTTCGATGATCAATTCAAACAGAAAGCACTCTCAGCTTTACTGAATTGTAGTTCAGTAGCAAGCTCAGTATGCAATTCAGACAAAATGGTTATCGAAGTTTTTAATAGTTATACCAAATTGTAATTCAGTAGCTAGTTTAGGTAGGAAGTAGTTTTAAGGTCTCACTGTCTCACTGAATTATAATTCTGTAGGAAGCTTGGTGAAGAGTTCGGATAGAGAGCCAAATCTGAATCCTATGGTTTTACCGAACTCTAATTCAGTAGTTTGATCGGTAGGTGATTCGACACAGAGTCAAGTTTTCATTATAAGGTTCATACCGAACTATATTTCGATAGCTGGCTCGGTAATTAGTTCGGACAGAGGAATTACTAATGATCTCGAGGCTCACTGAATTGACAATTCAGTAACTGGCTCAGTAAAGAGCTCGACCAGAGACCCCTGTTCACGTTTTCAACCTATTCAAAATATGATTTTCATTATTCAAGCTCTAAACATCTATTTGGGTCATTTTTATCGCCTATGGCTATCTAACAGTCAAAATCTTGCTACCCAAATGTTAGAATCTAATGTAACAAGCAGTAGATTGAAATCAAAACAATTTGTAGTAGACATCCAAAAGCAGAAGCAGAAATGATTTATCGTATAACTAACTTCAGATTGTCATATTATTGAATGGTGTTTAACTTACTAGGTGATAGGATTTTTCTGACATATAAAATCACAATAACTAAATAGAAATCCTATCAACGTTTAATGTAGTATTTAAGATATCGTCTCCACAGGGATTGTCAGCTAAGAAGCATGATTGAGATTAAGATTTAAACTGAATTGCTAAAAGAATTTATTTACAAATCGATTTATAAAAATCATAGTATGGATGTGAATTATAGACACTATTGATATTCTCTCATTGAAAACATAGGCCAGTATTCTATTCTGCAAATGATCTTAACAATGAATATGCTTATCTACTAAACTCTGCTATCAATCAACTTCTTGTGTACGCTTCAACTTAAAATCACAGTTTTACCTTCTAGATCATCATCAGTGATCTATTAAAAGATCTCTCGATTCAATTTAACAGATCTCAATTATACAGTTACATATATCTCTATACTACAACAAATATAACTGTTAAGCATAATCTATAAAAACTAGAACTATAGTCTATCTCTAGATCTATGATCCTCTGTTCTTAGATCTGGAGTCTGATCGCCATCTCTGGTCTAAATCAAACCTCAAATAAACAAGATTACGTAACTCTTGTTCTTGTAATTCAATTAGCTCATGAAATTCAAGTAAAACTGACTTTGACTGAACAAGAAACATACAACTGGAACAATGATTATCAACAGAAGTTAACAGATCAGAAGAGCTTTTAGCTTAGCATATCTACTTTAACATATTCAATCAAAGCACAAATCATCATCAATATGCTTCTAAGATCTAAATCTTACCAAAGAACATAGAAGCTAGACTCTGTCACAGTTGTTGCTTCGCTATCTTCAAGCTAAATCTCAATGATCACAAGGAACAGAATACGAAACTTCTTCAAGAAACTTTTCTGAAAATATTGAATAAACAGTATAGAAGAATCTAGAATTTTTCTCTAAGAATAACAGAATGTCAAAAGGTTCAAACAATGGTGATCCAAAAGATCAAAGATTTTCCAAGATGTCTTTCGCTTCATCTGAGCTACTATTTATAGAGTTTTGCTCAGTGGCAATTTTGAAATGAAAACATCAAAGAAACACAAATTGGCGAAGTAGCAATTTTCTTCACTTATGTCGCCTGTTCCTTCGCCTAAACTCAACGACTTCCATAAACCTTGCTTGTCTTGATCGCCAAGTCATAATTCTTCAGAGGCAAAATGTTCTTCATATAGCCATTTATATGTCGCTTGAAGCTTAGGCGAGTCAATCCTTCTTTGCCATATCAATTTTTTATTCAAGAACATTTTAAGCGATATAACGTAGATGTCGCCTCTCTTCATTTTCACTTTGGCAACATATTCATGTGTTGCCTCAGACATCGCCTCAACATGGCGAGTTCTTTCCTTCAACGCCTAATGAAATCTCCAATAGTGGCAACGTATGAAGGTAACTCGCCTCAGTTCTAATCTTCAGGGAAAAATTATTCAAACTTCGCCTCCCTCATCGCCTTCTCCTTTCAGCTAACGGCGATGCATGCAAGCAATATTTATTTTTCAACATCAATCTTTTCGCCTCAATTGTCGACTTTGGATGAAATTCTAGATGTTCCTTCTTTCTTCCGAATTTTGCAATTTTTAGCTTCTTTTCCACTTCTTTTCATCCAAGTCCCTGTCTTAGAATTAATAGTCTAGAATTACTAGAAATGTACTCAACTTTTCATCTTTTAAACTCATTTCCTTTATATTTAAGCTCATAAAACATACTAAAATATAGGTAAATTCTAGACCTATCACTAGGCCTACCCTTAGCTTAAATATAGAAATCGGGAACATAAAATAGACAGATGGTAACCCCTCAGAGATGGATCAAAGATCCCAAAAGTGATATCGTTGCATCCACACATGAGCGAAGCTCCAGAATGATGTCGTCGGATCCAGAAAACAGGTTGGCAATCAAGAACAAATACGCTTTCATGCATCGATGTATACATCTTGATTTCCCTACAGTATGCTGGTCTTATCGTATTAACCTAACACATGACTTATTACAGATTACAAATTTTGTAGTTTCACTTTAACAAATAGATATGAATAACAATTCACGTATCCACATTAAAGCAGCAGAGATTAACAGCCAGCCACAAAATTAAACAGTTAATGTACAAATTTCAGCAGATACAATTCAGCAGATATATTCCAAGTAATTCGTACTTAGATGCAGCAGCAGAATGAAATAACCAATCTCAAATTTCAAATTTCAACTTTCAATAATTTATTTAATCTTTTACAAAGAAAAGCAGAGGGAAACATACAATCATGAGGCATAAACATGACTACTAACCTTTTTCGCTGATCCAAAAATCACATCGAATCGCTCCGACTGACAATCCCCAATTTGATCTAAATCAAATTGGGAATAAATCAAATAAATCCCCAAATCAATGAGTTAGGGTTTAGAATTTTAAGCAGCAACTAAAAACCAAGCAATCCTAATTTAAACCAAAATAATAAAATCTAATAGCAAGGGTTTCTAAACCCTAAATCAATTGAAAAAGAAACCCCAAATTCGGAAGCCCTAGATTACTCCAGAAATCCCTAAAAATATAACTAAAACAATTTAATCAATAAAGGGATAAAAATTTTTTTTACCTTAAACAAGAATACCACAGAAAATCAAAGTCTCCATTCCTTGAATCCGTAGAAAGGTGGAGTTTTAGAAATTGTGGCTAGGGTTTTAGTTCAGAGAAAACTAAGAACATGTAGAATGGATTTTTAGGTTTGTATGAAGAGTGAATTTTAGAATCTATCTTTTGACTTATATACCTTTGGCAAATATTATCATAAATCCACAAATTTCCTTTGCCTTCAATTTAACCCAAATCGATAAATAATTACAATAACTCAAAATCCCCCTTTTGTTTTAAAATGCCCAAAAAGTCAAATTAGTCAAAACATGCGGTCAAACTGGAAGTCAACATTTTTTAAAAATATCAATTTTACCCTTGAATGAAAAATAGATAAAAATTAAATAAAATACAAATAATGAAAAAATAAATTTTCAAAATATGGAAACAAATAGCCCCATCTTACGGACATGACAACTCTACCCCACTTAAGAAATTTCGTTCCCAAAATTTACCTTAACTAAATAGATAAGGATATTGACATCGCATAGTCTTTTCTGGTTCCCATGAAGCTTCCTCAATCGCATGGTTACGCCAAAGGACCTTAACTAGGGGTACAGTCTTGTTCCTAAAAACTTTCACTTCACTAGCTTGAATCTAAACCGGTTCTTTCTCATAACTCAAATCCGGTCGAATCTCAACAATCTCACGCGTAATGTTGTGAGAAGGATCAGAGCGGTACCTTCTTAACATCGATACATGGAAAACATCATGGATCTTCTCCAACTCAAGTGGCAAGGCAAGTCGATAAGCATCCGGACCTATCATTTCCAAGATTTCATAAGGCCTAATGAAACGTGGTGCCAACTTACCTTTCCTACCGAATTGAAGAATTTTCTTCCATGGAGACACTTTCAGAAACACCTTATCTCCGACCTGATACTCAATATCCTTCCTCTTAAGATTATCATAGGACTTTTGCCTATTCGATGCTTCCTTAAGCTTCTCCTTGATCAGCTTAACTTTCTCTCCAACTTCTAAAATAAAATTCGGACCCATAATCTGAGACTTACTCAACTCAGTCCAACACAACAGAGTACGACACTTCCGACCATACAAAGCCTCATACAGAGCCATACTAATACTTGCCTGAAAACTGTTATTATAGGCAAACTCAACCAAAGGCAAGTACTTGATCCAAGAACCATTTGGAATGTCCAAATTTTGGGGCTAAACGATTTTGTACTTTTGAAACAATTTAATTTCTGGATTGTGAACAATATTTAGCAATGATTTGAACCATTCATGATTGATTGAAATGATATAATATTTATTGAAATGTTATAAGACTGTTTATCAATGTTATTTCGATTATTCATCGAAACCGAAGCAAAAATGAAGTTGAACCAAGGAAGGAATGAAATTGCTTAGCACTGGCCGTGTTGGCGACATAAGCTTTATGTCACCAGCGCTGGCAATAAGGACTCTATGTCCCCAGCAAGCAATTTTAAGCAAATCTTTGGACGAGTTGCTGTACCGATTAGTGACAAAGGCCCTATGTCGCCAGCCTTGTCGCCAATCACCGTAATCGGATTTTTAAAACCTGTTTTGGCTGAATCTTTTCCATTCTGTCCAATCCTTTCGAACTCTCTCTTCGCAAGGGTGTTTGTTCTCTTAATTTCGTCACTATCTCTCCGCTGAGGTGTCTCGGGTAAGTCTCCAATCGACCCTAATATTCTTCGCTTTGAGTTTAAGCATGATTGATGATGATATTGGAAGTGATTGGTAGTGGTTAAGGGTTGATTAAGTATTTGATTAGTTAGGGTTTTGGTTGGAAACCCTAAGATTTGGGGGAAAGTGATTTGGAGGATTGAATCATGGAATTGAAGTGGGGTCTGGTCTAATCGTGTTATTGATATGGTTTATCGTTCGATCTTTTGTCGTTTCTTTGCGACTAGAATAGGTTTCTCTTTTCGCACGCCACGTATTCTACCATTTGTCTATATCCAATGTTGTTCTTTATTGTTGTTAGGCGAAGCGGACGGTGTCGAAGATCGTGTTGGCGACACTTAGCTTAGCTTATCATCGAAAGAAAGGTTACCAACATTGTTTAGAACTCTATATCGGTTGTTGTATGCTTTATGAATTGTGCATTAAAATGGTTAACAAGATAACCACATGAATTGATAATGGGATAGATTATATAATGAATGCTAGAATGGGATATTGATTGTTGTCTTGTTGGTTATTGCTGATATAGAAATGCTAGTAAGTCTTTTGGATGTTAGACTTAGGTTTTGGTTAGTTAGAGCTGGAAATAATTAGATAAGGCACTAGTAAAGTACCTAACACATATTGATTAAAAGCCAATGGATTGATATAATGAAATTGTTGATAGTTAAATGAAAATTTTGTGTTTGATCGGTTAACTAACTAAACAATGATTGCCCTAGTCATGGTTGAAAGTAGTGATGGATTGACATGTCATTAAGGGTACCCGAGATATCTTTACCTATTGAAAATAGGACTTTTGGTTTAGCTAACCACCATTGAAAACTAAGTGACGACTCTTATTGGGTGTGATGGCACCACCGCCTACGGGCATATTGTTATTGGTGGTCTTTGGACCTAATTAATGGGATTCTAAGGTAGTAGTCCGTCCTGAGGAGGAATAAACGACTTTATGGATCTCGCTCTTCGAACCATATTATTGGCTTCAGCCTAATTGATGGCTTTGGCCTAATTGCCCCGTTTCATTATTGATCCTAGATTAGAAGCAATCAAATAAACTTGGAACTTTGATGTGATTGCTATCGTGTGATGGATACTAGTAGATAGCTGATATGCTTTGGGGGTTCTTAAATGAATTTGGATAACGTAATTGGATATCTGATAATGTTAAATATGCTTAATGACATAATTGGAACTAGATGATTATATCACCTTGTTGAACTTGTTTATAGTACCGAACTTGGGTGGGATTGTATTCTCTTTACCCTTGAATGATAATTTAGATGCATTCTGTATGCCTTTTCATATTAGTATTGTTAAATAGACACATTGATTGTGTTTGTTAGAGTATGACTTGCTAACTAGACATCAATAGTCTGACGTTGTTTTTCTTCCATTCTTCTTGTCTATCAATTGAAATGTGAAATAGGTGATCGAGCAGATTGATGGTACAACATTGCATAAAAAACATGTTGAGTCTCCATGGATTTTTGAGACTTTATTTCGTATTGTCTTTAATTGTTTCTTTTGGCTATTTTAAAGAATATGTAAACTTTTAAATACTTTTGGGTCATTATGTTTTGGACATATTATTATTTGAAGATTGTAAACAATCATTAGATGATTGATATGATTGCGAATTGGCTTTATTTCAAGTAAACTACTTTGTTTGATCTATAGTTCTTGAATTACAGGTTTAAACTTTTTATGTTGTAACGGACTTTTTGAAACTTTAAATGTCTATTTCCGCACTATTGTATTGTAATAACTAATTGTAATGTGGCGCTCCGCCTTCTGATCACGGCTCCGCCGTGGTCGGGGTTAGGGTTACACCACTGAATTCAAGCACACAACATCGAAGCATGTCCTCCAAGGTATGAATTTTCCTCTTGGACTGTTTGTTAGTTTGCAGATGAAAGGCGATGCTAAAATTTAATTTCGTTCCCAAAGCCTCCTGAAATTTCTTCCAGAATCTACATGTAAACCTAGAATCCCTATCAATAATGATAGACGATGGAACCCCATGTAACCTCACAATGTCCTTCAGACACAGTGTCATTCTCTCCAAAGAGTAATCAACTCTGACTAGCAGAAAGTGAGCAGACTTGGTTAAACGGTCCACAATCACCCAGATTGCATCAAACTTCTCAAGAGTCAATGAAAAACCAACCATAAAATCCAAAGTGACTCGATCCCACTTTCTTTCCGAAATTGATATCAGCTGAAGAAAACCAGATGAAAATTGATGTTCTACCTTAACCTGCTGACATACCAAACACTTACCAACAAACTCAACAATATCCTTCTTTATACCCGACCACCAATACATAACCTTTAGATCGTGATACACCTTGGTAGCACCAGGATGCATAGCATACACTTGCCTATGCGCTTCTATCAGTACCTTAATTCTAAGATTATCAACCCTGTACATAAATTCAGTTGTCCTGATAAGACTTCTTAGCCCACTCCAAGGCCACCTCATCAGACTTCTGAGCTTCCAGAATCCTAGTAGTTAAATCTAGTTTCACTACTAATTCGGCTACTAGAGCATTATCTTTCTGACTTAACCTTGCCATCAAAGCATACAAAGTATGTATGGATTTGTGGCTAAGAGAATCCGCTACCATATTCGTTTTTCCAAGATGGTAATTGATCTCCATATAATAATATTTCAGGCACTTAACCCATCGACGCGGTCTCAAAATCAAATCTCTCTAAACAGGCAAATACTGCAAGTTCTTATTATCTGTATACATAACACTTCGCTCCATATAAATAATGCCTTTAGATTTTCAATGCAAAGACAATTGTAGCCAACTCAAGATCGTGAGTAGGATAAGTTACGCTCATGTGTCCGCAATTGCCTTGATGCATAAGCTATCACTTTCCCATCTTGCATAAGCAGACAACCAAGCCCATGCAAAGAAGCAACCTTGTACACAACATAGTCCAACCCTTCAACTGGTAGAACCAGAATTAGAGCTTCAGTAAGCAACTTGTTCAATGTGTCAAATCGTTCTTGACATTTTCTAGTCCACTCAAACTTAGTTCCTTTATGTAAAATCTTAGTCAAAGGACCTGTAATGGAGGAGAATCCTTTCACAAATCGACGATAATAATCTGCCAAACCAAGGAAACTCCTAATTTTAGTCACATTCACAGTCGGTTTCCAAGTTATCATAATTTCAATCTTCTTTAGATCCACCTTAATACAATCCTTTGAAATAACATGATCAAGAAATGTGACTTCCTCTATCCAGAACTCAAATTTGGAAAGTTTTGCATAGAGCTGCTTCTCACAAAGGAGATTTGCAAAACTATTCTCAAATGCTTAGCATGCTCATCCTTGTCTTTCGAGTAAACCTGAATGTCATCAATGAACACCATAACAAACTAGTCCAAAAATTGCTTGAATACCTTGTTCATCAGATCCATAAATACTACAGGAGCATTAGTTAGACCAAAAGGCATCACCAAAAATTCATAGGGGTCAAACCTAGTCCGAAGTGCAGACTTAGGAATATCCGATTCTCGGATCCTCAACTGATGATAACCATATCTCAGATCGATCTTAGAGAACTCATACGCCCTCTCAATTGATCAAACAAATCAGCTATCCGAGGAAGAGGTTACTTATTCTTCACTATAAGCTTGTGTTAACTAGCTGTAATCAATACACAACCAAAAAGTTCCATCGTTCTTCTTCACAAATAGAACCGGAGCACCCCAAGGCGAAGTACTTGGCCGAAATGACCCTTATCCAAGAGCAGCTATAACTGCACCTTCAACTCTTTCAATTATGTCTGAGTCATCGATAAAGAGCCATAAAAACTAGCGCGGCACCCAGAACAAGCTCGACAGTAAACTCCACTCCTCTCTGTACTGGCAAACTAGGAATTTCATCCAGAAAGACATTCAAGAATTCATTAATAGTCAGAATGAACTTCCCATCAGAACGTGGCTTAACCACTTCCACCACAAGAGCCAAAAATGCTTCATATCCACTTCGAAGCATCTTATCAAACAAAGCCATCGAAACAACCATATTAAGCAGATTCCTACGACCACCTACAAAAGCGACCCAACCTTTTGGAGACTAAAGGGCAATCCTTTTCACCCTACAATCCATTATCGCTTCATGTCTAGACAACCAATCCATATACCCAGAATAACATCAAACTCATTACTTTTCAACTTCAACAAGTCCCCAAGAAAATTAATTCCATCAATCATAATCGAAATATTACGGTACACTCGGTTCACCACAACACAATTACCCAACGGATTAGTCACATATAGATCATTATCAATCAAACCATATTTCCAACCCTTATCCTTTAAGAAACTACTACATGCATACAAAAAGTAGAACCCGGATCCAACAGAGTATAAATAGGAGAATCTAAAATAGAGAAAGTACTGCCATGTCCACTAGGGGGATTATGGCGTCTTCTAGGCATTATAAAAAAAGAAGTAAATCAAAAGAAGTACAGGTTCTGAAAAAGTGTTTAAAAGCAGGTGTTAGAAAGGATATAACGACCAAGACTTAATTCTTGATATACAATGTCATGTATGCAATGTCATGAATTTGAAAATAATGCACAAACACACTTAACTCTAATGCACAACAAGAAGCAACCGAGAACAAGTGCTCGGATACCAACAAATGTAACACTCGAACCCCCACCTCGACGGAAGGGATGTTGAGACCGGATGTATCATGCAGAACGGAATAAACAAAAAAACACATACAAATATTAATCATACAGAACGAATACTAAATCACGAAATGATATTCAAAGATATTCATTAATAAAAGTTTATCGAATTTGAAAATCCAGTACAAGTTCCAGCAAAAAGTAGTTATGTCTGAAATACTCAAACTGACTAAACAAAATCAAAATCATAATAATATGCAACAGTTACAAAGTTCTAAAATAAACCAAAAATATAATAATAAAAAGACAAGTCTTGAAAATGATGCCAGTTGGTGACTGATGCTGACATGAGTGTAATATCTTGCTACTCCACCTGATTGTCTGAACTTAGTAATTTCCATCCCAAACGGGTACAAAACATACAAAAAAAATAAATGCCACGAAGGGTTAAACTATCGATGTCTGGTTAGTAAGCCAATGCCCAACAATCACACACAGGATGTGTCTTATTTAATAAAATAAAATGTCACATACGTATTCAGATTAGTTTACAAACATGGGGTAATAAACATGATCAAATAAGTTGATTAAGAACCCAAATTATTCTTATTTTAATTTTCTTAATGTGATCTAGGATAAGTAATTACAGATTATTGCAATTACTGTCTGAAGGTAGAATTTAAGAGTTAATATTTTATTTCAATTCAGAGTCCGACACCGAAGTGTTAGCTCGGTACCGAGTTCGGTGATCAATTTAGGAGTTCGGCGATCAATTCGCACAGAAATCACTCCCAGCTTTACCGAATTTTAGTTCGGTAGCATGCTTGAAATGCAATTGAGATAGAATGGTTATCGAAGTTTTTAATAGTTATAGCGAATTGTAATTTGGTAGCTAATTTGGTAGTTACTTCGGACAAAGTGTTTTTAAGGTCTCACTTCCTCATCAAATTGTAATTCGGTAGGAAGCTCGGTGAAGAGTTCGAACAGAGAGCCAAATCTGGATCTTATGGTCTTACCAAACTCTAATTCGGTAGACAGTTCGGTAGGTAATTCGACGGAGAGTCAAGTTTGCATTCTATGGTTAATACCGAGCTATATTTCGGTAGCTAGCTCGATAATCAGTTCGAACACAGGATTTACTAATGATCTCGAGGCTCACCGAATTGACAAATCGGTAACCAGCTTGGTAAAGAGCTCGGCCAGAGACCCATGTTCACGTTTTCAGCTTATTCAAATTATGATTTTCGCTATTCAAGCTCTAAACATTTATTTGGGTCTATTCCTATCGCCTATGGCCAGTTAATAGTCAAAATCCTGCTACCCAAATGTTAGAATCCAATGTAACAAGTAATGAATTGAAATCAGAACAATTCATAGCAGACATCCATAGGCCTGTCCTTAGCTTAAATACAAAAATCGGGAATAGGAAACAAACAGATATAGGGTAACCCTTCAGAGATAGATCAAAGATCCGAGGACTGATGTCGTCGCATCCAGACATGTGCAAAGCTCTAGAATGATGTCGTCTCATCCAGAAAATAGGTTGGCAATCAAGGCCAAATACGCTTTCGCACATCAATGTATATATCTTGATTTCTTTACAGCATGTTGGTCTTATCGTATTAACCTAGGACAGGACTTATTACAGAGAACCTCAGAATCAAATAGACAATGTACAGATTTCAGCAGATACAATTCAGCAGATATATTCCAATTAATTCATACTTGATGTAGCAGCAGAGTATAATAACCAATCTTAGATTTAAGATCTCAGCTTAAAATAATTTATTTAATTTCATACAAAGCAAAGCAGATGGAAACATACAATCGTGGGGCATAAACATGGCTACTAACCTTTTTCGCTAATCCAAAAATCACACTGAATCACTCCGGCTGACGATCCCCAATTCGATCTAAATCAAATTAAGAATAAATCGAATAAATCCCCAAATCAAAGAGTTTGGGTTTACAATTTAAAGTAGCAATTAAAACCCAAGCAATCCTAATTTAAACCAAAATTAGACAATCTAATAATAAGGATTTCAAAACCCTAATTCAATTGAAATAGAAATCCCCCAATTTGGAACTCTAGATAATTATAGAAATCCCCAAAAATATAACTCAAACAATTTAATCAATAAGGGGATAAAAAAAAATGTTACCTGAATACCACAAAAAATAAAAGTCTCCCATGCTTGAATCCGTAGAAAGATGGAGTTTAAGAATTGGTGGTTAGGGTTTTAGTTGAGAGAAAACTAAGAATACATAGAATGAATTTTTAGGTTTGTGTGAAGAGTGAATTTTAGAATCTAGTTTTTTGACTTATATAACTTGGACAAATATTATCATAAACCCACAAATTTCCTTTGCCTTCAATTTAACCCAAATTGATAAATAATTACAAAATAACTCAAAATCCTATTTTTGTTTCAAAATTGCCCAAAAAGTCAAATTACTCAAAACATGCGGTTAGAACGAAAGTCAACATTTTTATTAAAAATAAAAATTTTACCCTTGAATGAAAAACAGTAAAAATTAAATAAAATATAAATAATGAAATTTTTTTTTCCAAAATGTGAAAATAAATAGCCCCATCTTACGGACGTGACAGTTATTTACTCAAATGTCTTTAATTAATATCTTATCATTTATTAATGTATAAATCTATATATTATATAAAGCAGAACTCTCAGCATGTCCCATGAAAATGACGTGGACGAGAGTTCAGCCTTTCGTTGAAAATGAGCCAAAATGGCTACTCTTGGATTTGATTCATATTTTACCAATCCGAGACTGACATGTGGCAATTATGTAAGTAAATGAAATAAATAAAATCTACAATTTTACGATATTTCATTTAATATTCTTAATCTTAAATTTCATCCTTCTTGACGTTATGTAAAAAAAAAGAATAAAAATTAAATTTTTTTATTTATTATATGAAACGGTTCAATTTTCAAAGATAAAAATATTTTAAATGCTTTTGTAATAAATTTTCAAAATAAAATCTATATCTTTTTTCTTTCTCTTTCTCTTCCTATTCTTTTTGGATTATATATATTCTTTTTATCGTTTATTTCATCAAAGAAGAATTGGATTGTGATTCTGCATTTTATTTTTCTATTCTTTTACGTATTGTTTTTTTTTTTCTTTTTATAATTTCACATATATTTCTTTTACGATATTACTTCTGACTTCTTTTCTCTTTTTGTGTTTTCAGGATTCACTTATTGCGGTAGATTTATCATGACGGCTAAATTGCTCTTCATTTTAAAATTTGTTGCGAATCCTTCTATTAGGTTTTAAAATCATCTCTTTTTTCTTATTTATTCAATTTTTTTATGAATTTTGATATATTTTTATTCTTTCTATTTTTCTATTTAGTAATACATTTTCTAATGGTAGGTATCTCGCATTTCGAATTATTTGTAACAAATCAAATCTCAACAAGGTAATTTTTTTTTAATTTCTATTTAATTTATTATTTTATTATCATGTGAACAAGATTCTATTTTATTTCCCTTTGATTTTCTCATGTCAAATCCTATAAAGTGTGTCTTTTTTTTTTTTTTTTTTTTTTAATATCTACATTTGTGTTATATATGTATATATTTATATAATATGTAGATTTTATCTCTTTTAGTTTTTGGTGTTATAGTATTAATTGAAAATCACTAAAATTTAATTTTTTTTTATTTGTACGATTATTTTGTCATTAATTCACCTACACATAACCCCATAACATTAATCTTTTAGTACTAGAAAATTTAGTACTAAAAAAATATCAATACTTAATGCATTAAATTATACCTGTCAATGCACAAAATTTTAAACTTTTAATATCCTCAAATTTCTCACCTTAAACCCAATAATTTCTTTTAAAAAAAAAAAATCTCAAAGCTATCTCTTTTTCTCTTTCTTTCTTTTTTCCAATGTATTTCAATTTCTTTCGTTTTTTTTAGTTTGTAATTTTTTTCACAAATATTAACAAGATTTATTTATTTCTTCTTTAGGTATTAATAGTAAGATTAACATTCCTTTCAATTCTATATGCTTTCTTTTTTGTGGCTCTCTTATATTTTGTTGTATGTTTTTTTTCCACCTATATTTTATTTTGTGTTCTATTTTAGTTTATTATATTTGAATATTTGTGCAACCCTCATTGACTCTTCTTTTATATATATATATATATATATATATATATTAACTATGGAATGATGGAGATCAAGAATAGAGAAAAGAATTAAGGAGTTTTTATATATATATATATATATATATAAATTTTATATTGTAGTTAATTGTAACTAATTAATTTTATTTTTATTTCACAGTAAAATTACTTTATTTGTTTCTTTTTCATCAGTCAATCAAATTAATTAATTATATTAATAAATTTGATTGGTTTGAAAATTAATATATATATATATATTTATTAAACTAGATTTATTTATTTTTCTTTATTTATTTATTTAGGTGTATTGAAATTTATAAATTGATATATTCTTTTTATGAATTTATATATATATTTTTAAAAGTATTGTAATTTTTTTTTATTTTATAAATTTGTTATTATTGTAAGCTCCCAAACAAAGGTATGATAAGATATACATATTCATAATAAATCAATAGTAATAAAGTGAGAAGATTGATAATACATATATATATATATATATATATTTTTTCACGAAGTATTACTTGATAAACATTTCATTGGCAAACAACAATATTTTAGAGATCTTCATTGTAATGCCAATACTACTAAAAATATTTGCATCTATTGGCATTGTTATATAAAAAGTAATAAGGGAAATTGTTTTTATAGGTCATAAAAAGTTTACTATACAATTATATGCCACTTTTGAAAAGTTTGCAAAACTAAAGTTTGATTTTCACTCCATAGGTCATTCATAGACTGTGACCGAATGAGCGTAATTCGCAGAATCTTTGAATTGTAAAAATTCAGGGGTATTTTGGAAAACTTGGCCTATGGAGTGAAAACTAAACTTTTAAAAGCCTGTTTTTGGATGTTTTTCAAAACCAGCCTATAAATGTATTTTGAACTTTAAAAAACCCATTTTTTAGAATTTTCACAAGTTAATAAATATATATCAATCATTATTCTAAAGTTTCACATTTTAATGGTATTATAATACAGTGTATATTTTTTAACTATTAAATTTCTTAGATCGAATATTGTTGGTTGGAATCAACTTATTTCAAATTATATCTAATAATTTAATAATAATGTTTCCTTTATCTTATTCTTATTTTTACATATGGAAAAACTATGGGTTTATTAAAAAATTATCCAATTTTTTAAATTTAATTTATGATCAATTAGTTTTCATGATCATAATTGTAATTTCTGAATTTATTACTATTAAAGTATAATAATAATAATAATAATAAACTATATAATAATATAAGAAAGGAATGGTTGACAAGAGAATATGAAAAGATTGGAATTTATAGTAAATGACAACAAATAAAAATCTAAAAAGAAATGGGAAGGTAAAAAATTTTGAAAATATTTTAACCAATGTTACACGATTAATTAATATGAAAATAATAAATCAATTTGATTGTGTATTGTATTAACTTTAATGAAATAACTACACAAATAAAATTAATATGGTGTAACTTGAATAGTAAATTACATTTTTTTACTTGAAGGAATAATTTTATTAAAATGATTGAGTTGACCACTTAACTATAACAAGAAATAGTTAGTTGATGAAATCGAAAAAGTCGAATTGATAATTTATCTAATGTTATATAATTCTATAGTAAAATTATCTAATAATAATAATTTAGTCAAATATGAAATAATGAAATTTAAAAAACTGACTCATATAGTTTTATAACTTCATTTACAAAAAGTTTACTATTTAACACAACTATGCAACCCACATTACTAATATAAACACGAATATGAAACGCAAACTATATGCACAAAATTTGTATGGCCTATCAAATAAGCATACAACAAATTTAATGACTAAATTGCCCTCAACTCTAATAAAACACTCATACATACATGCATATATATATATATATATATGCGAAATTTTTTTTATAAGCCATAAAAATTTTACTATACAATTATAGGCCACTTTTGAAAATTTTGCAAAACTAAAATTTGATTTTCACTCCATAGGTCATTCACAGCTGTGATCGTAATTCACAGACTGTGAGCGTAAATCACAGCATATGTGAATTGTAAAGTTTTAGGGGTATTTTGGGAAACTTGGCCTATGGAGTGAAAACTAAACTTTTAAAAGCCTATTTTTGTATGTTTTTCAAAACAGGCCTATAATTATATTTTGAACTTTAGAAAGCCCATTTGAAAGAATTTCCACTATATATAATATTAAAGAATAACTGAAAAAAATATATTATAAGAAGTACTACCAACATGGATATATATTTTTTTTGAAAATAAGTCTATTCATTCACATAAAATAAATGGAGTTACTAAAGTTTTTCTATTGATTATATAAATTAAAGTTTTCCGAGTAGTCTTCTTAAAATTTAGTTTATCCAATATTTTTAAAACATTAAAAAAAATAACTCAATATCAACACTAATCCATCGAAAACTACTATATATTTGATAAAGAAAAAATATTTAAAGTTTACTTTTTCATTTATATTGTTTAAAATTAGTTTTTAGTGTTCATTTCATTTTGAATTTTGTTTATTCAATTCTAAAATTATACTCCCTTTCATTTTATTTTTGTTTTTATATTTTTAATTTAAATTAAATTATTTAATATGAATTTATTAGTTTAAGAATGGAAAATAAGTTTTATTAAGAATTAAGACAAAAAATGACAAAATGTTAACATAATTGAAAGATAAAAATATAAAATTAATATATTTTTAAGGAAAAATATGTACCACGACAAGGATAACATAAATATAAAATTAAAAAGATAAAATCAACTCCTTGAGATTCTACGAAAGTTTTGAATGATTTGAATTTATTTATTTTAATGGAAATATGGACTTAAAGTTTAATTTAACTTGATTATAACTATTCTTCATTTCTCTATCTATTGATAAAAAAGAAAATTATACTTTTATGATTTTAACTAAAAATATAATATTAAATTTTAATATCATTTTATCCTATAAATGAATATTTTTTTTAAATTGTATATATTATATATTAATTATATTATTATAATTATGATCAAAATAAAATTTTATGTACATTTATATCTAAAATATAAAAATATATAAAATAATTATTTAGTAATTTATTTAAAAAATAATAAACCCACGCAACGCGCGGATCTCTTACCTAGTTAAAGATGTATTTTCTTATTACATCTCTTCAAATATCGTATTATTATTTAATATATTTAAATGTATTATTATTTTAAAAAGAACAACTGATAAGATCAACAAAGCTCCAATAATATTTTAAATGTAGTTCTATGTAGAAACTATATTAAGATCATAGGTATAACGCACCGAATGTCAAACATTAAACAGCTACCATCCAAAATAATAACTCTTCATCAAAAGCAATGGTCACTATTACAACAAGAATTACCTCTGCTCTATACAGATAAATACGTTGAGATGAATGTAAGCATGGAAAGATGGGTCAGATGCAGTGTATCTAATGCTTAACCATTTAATAATGGATCTGGTAAAATCCTTAACTTTTTTAAACTAGAATTTTGGACCCGTGCGGTACGCAAGGGTGTTAAAATATACACTAAATATGTATTTTTAAAAATTCTCGTAAACAACAAATAATCAAATATAAAGTCTCTTGCAAAACGAATAATATATTGCTGGATGTCCCGATCAATCGACAATAAAATAGAAAATGATAAAAGAAAATGAAATCCAAGATATAGATAAAAAGACTCAACAAATCTAATTAGATATGAATCTCTTTCTACTCTTAGTCATTTGTGTTATTGATATCAAATCATACAAAATTGAGTGAACTTATTATGAATCTCACTTATTCTTAATTCGTTTAGTGTGACTTGTGGTGAAATACCCTTCATCAAAATCAATACATATATTACTATTTGTAATTTTAGTGCTCTAAGAAAATAAAATGTAATTATTTAACTTATCAGATAAATTACATGAGTTTTGTGTCAGACAATATTCACTTTATACCTTTATCAAGTGCATGGGAAGACTTATTTGGATACAAATTTGGTTATGATTTTTAGTACTACATAATGCTCATCTAAAATAATTATTTTTTAGAGCTTTAAGATTAGTTTCTCGGGATAAGCGACATATAATTGACTATGCCTGAAAACAGGCCTTTTGAGATAGAGACATACATTATATAGAGATTGTCCCTGACTCTTGTGTTATGGTTATTGCAAATGATATTGAGATAGAGAATTATCTCCTCTTAAATTTGAATGGTAATATCAAATCTCATGGCATCAATGTGAGTTATAGTATCAGCATCTTCTACCCAACAGTTAGATCTTGAATCACCTTAACTTTCAATATTCTTATTCCTAACCTTATAGAGATCAACCTTGTATCATTGCAAAATCCTACCGAGTGATCAATATTTCATAATAGCATTGCTAGCATACCAACTTTGAGTTTAAGTTCATGAAGCAGTAAAGCCGAGCACTTTATGCTATTTAAGAATTTTAGAGTTTTGAGGTTAGTAAATATATTGATTTTCTGTATCCGATCAGCGCATCGATTCTGAAATGTGGTAAATCCTTTAATCACTAACATTCATCAATATCATGTAATTATTTACTTCTTCCACCAAATCCAGCATCGGAGTTAGTATAGCATACTCCTTAAAGTATGTAGGATCATTAATGTATCAATAGAACAAAGAATATAATGCTTCTACTACAGAACCGAGAAGGTAAGAAGATTCTTTTATTAATAGATCTTTGGACATATCAATTTTGGAGATTTTTTTTCTCCTATAGTAGCATCACCGACACTTAAAATCTAGTATGTAAAGTTTTCAAGAGTAGAGGACTCTATGAACGATGATATTGATGAGAGTCTCGTATTATTAGTCAGTAACATAATCATGTAGTACTTCTAGAGAAATGAAGAATTTTTCATTGCATTTACCACTAGGCTTCCACTACCTTTTGTATGCTAAGCAGAATCTGCCTAAAATCTCCTCCTAAAACAATAATCTTGCCACGAATAGTAGGTTCTCATTTTTGGGGTCAACTATTATCATCAAGTCCTTCAATGTCGTGTCTATAACCTCAAAGCAATGCTTATGTACCATTGGCACCTCATCCCTTATGATTAGTTTTTTCTGTGCACTATTAGCGCCTCATTAAATCCTTCAATGTCCTGTCTACTGCCCCGAAGCAATGCTTGTGCACTATTGGTGCCTCATTCCATCTTATTAGTTTTGCCATTATAAGCAACTCAGCCTTGTAGCTTCCAAGATGGATGTTATATATTGAATCTACAGTAGGAGTTAATGGGATGGAGAATATCGAATGTGCAGTCTTTCAATGTCCTTGAATGTCTTGTTTACTACATTGAAGCAATGCTTGTGTACCACTAGTGCCTCATCCTATATGATAAGTTTTGTCTTTATAAGTTTTGCCTCATCCTATATCATCGTGGCTTCCAAGAGGGACGTTGCACGTCGAATCTTCAATAGGAGTTAATATAATTGAGAATGTCAAATGTGTTATCTTTCCTCTAAGTAGTAGAAGTGAAGCAATTCCACTTGGGACTGTCATCAGTATAATTTGATTTTGCAATTTGAGAGTCAAAGCTAAACCTATCCACACAAAAGTCTATCATAAACCTCCATAGTTGTATTGGAAAAATAAATCTCATTTTTCATTGCTCACGTCATCCATGATCATGTTATACATAAGTTTTATTCATTTGTCGTATTATTCACAAAGTTATCATCGTCACTTTGCAATTTTAAAAACTTAAAATTGAATCAAAAATCTAAAATATTTTAAACTTTTAGTAAAACCAATAGCGGCAAGTACCTTTTAATTGTACGAAGGGCACTCGTGCTTCAAAGTTTGATATGAAAACTAATTCAATAAAAATCTCATTTATATGTAAGTGACAAAAATAATTAGTGAGTTACGCTTTCAATGTGGGGTAATAAAACGATGAAATATAACATATGCTAAAAAAATATTTAATGACTAAATACCCTAATGAATTAATTAATTAATACTTATGTGTAAATATATTGTTTAATATAAGAATACTTGCGTGTTTTCCTAGACCGTAACTTGTCATCACGTGGTTAATTCATTTGTTTAAGTTTCTCCTTTTATTATAATAAATATATTATAATATTTATTTTGGGTTTGCATTAATTTCAAAAACAAAAAATAGAATCCAAAATCTAAAATATTTAAACTTTTAGTAAAACCTATAGCAACAAGTACCTTTTAATTGTACAAAGGGTACCCATGCTTTAAAGGTCGATATGAAAACTAATTCAATAAAAATGTCAATTATATGGTAGTGGCGAAAATAATTAGCGAGTTACACTTTCGATGTGGGGTAATAAAAAGATGAAATATAACATATGGTAAAAAAAAATTAATGACTAAATACCCCATGAATTAACTAATTAATACTTATGTGTAAATATGATGTTTAATATAAGGATATTTACGTGTTTTTTTAGACCGCAACTTGTCATCACAAGGTTCATTCGTTTGTTTAAGTTTCTCCTTTCATTATAATATTTATTCTGGGTTTGTATTAATTTCAAAAACATAAAATTGAATCCAAAATCTAAAATATTTTAAATTTTTAGTAAAACCTATAGCGGCAAGTACCTTTTAGTTGTACAAAGGGCACCCATACTTCAAAGGTTGATATGAAAACTAATTCAATAGAAAACTAATTCAATAAAAATCTTTATGATATGGTAGTGGTGAAAATAATTAGTGAGTTACGCTTTTAATGTGGGGTAAGAAAAAGATGAAATATAACATATGGTAAAAAAAAATTAATGACTAAATACCCCAATGAATTAACTAATTAATACTTATGTGTAAATATGATGTTTAATATAAGGATATTTACATGTTTTTTTAGACCGCAACTTGTCATCACAAGGTTCATTCGTTTGTTTAAGTTTCTCCTTTTATTATAATATTTATTCTGGGTTTGTATTAATTTCAAAAACATAAAATTGAATCCAAAATCTAAAATATTTTAAATTTTTAGTAAAACCTATAGCGGCAAGTACCTTTTAGTCGTACAAAGGGCACCCATACTTCAAAGGTTGATATGAAAACTAATTCAATAAAAATCTTTATTATATGGTAGTGGTGAAAATAATTAGTGAGTTACGCTTTCAATGTGGGGTAAGAAAAAGATGAAATATAACATATGGTAAAAAAAAAATTAATGACTAAATACCCTAATGAATTAATTAATTAATACTTATGTGTAAATATATTGTTTAATATAATGATACTTACATTTTTTTTCTAGACCGCAACTTGTCATCACGTGGTTAATTCATTTGTTTAAGTTTCTCCTTTTATTATAATTTTATTATAATATTTATTTTGGGTTTGTATTAATTTCAAAAACATAAAATTAAATCCAAAATCTAAAATATTTTAAACTTTTAGTAAAACGTATAGCAGCAAGTACTTTTTAATTGTACATATGGCACCCATCCTTCAAAGGTTGATATGAAAACTAATTCAATAAAAATCTCATTTATATGGTAGTGGCGAAAATAATTAGTGAGTTACGCTTTCGTTGTGGGGTAATAAAAAGATGAAATATAACATATGATAAAAAAAAAATATGTTTTAATGACTAAATACCCTAATGAATGAATTAATTAATACTTAAGTGTAAATATGTTGTTTAATTTAAGGATACTTACGTGTTTTTTTAGACCGCAACTTGTCATAATGTAGTTAATTCGTTTGTTTAAGTTTCTCCTTTTATTATAATATTTATTTTGGGTTTGTATTAATTTCAAAAACATAAAAATTGAATCCAAAATCTAAAATATTTTAAAATTTTAGTAAAACCTATAGCGGCAAGTACCTTTTAATTGTACAAAGGGCACCCATGCTTCAAAGGTTGATATGAAAACTAATTCAATAAAAATCTCATTAATATGGTAGTGGTGAAAATAATTAGTGAGTTACGCTTTCGATGTGGGGTAATAAAAAGATGAAATATAACATATGGTAAAAAAAATTAATGACTAAATACTCTAATGAATTAATTAATACTTATGTATAAATATGTTGTTTAATATAAGGATACTTACGTGTCTTTTTAGACTGCAACTTGTCATCACGTGGTTAATTCGTTTGTTTAAGTTTCTTCTTTTATTATAATAAATATATTATAATATTTATTTTGGGTTTGTATTAATTTCAAAAACATTAAATTGGATCCAAAATCTAAAATATTTTTAAAATTTTATTAAAACTTATAGCGACAAGTACATTTTAATTGTACAAAGGGCACCAATGCTTTAAAGGTTGATATGAAAACTAATTCAATAATAATATCATTTATATGGTAGTGACGTAAATAATTAAAGAGTTATGCTTCCGATGTGGGATAACAATAAGTTGAAATATAATATATATATATATATTAAATGACAAAATAGCATAATGAATAATTTAATACTTATGTGTTAATATGAAATTAAATATAAAAATGCCTATGTATTGTTTTATTATAATATCACTTATCATCACGTGGTTAATTTGTTTTGTTAGGTTTCTCATTTTATCATAATAGAGATATTATAATATTGATTTTAGATTTTAAAATTAAATCCAAATTTTAAAATGTTTTAAACTTTTATTAAAACCTACCGCGGCAAGTACCATTTAAGTGTATAAATGGCAACAATACCTTAAAGGTCAATATGAAAAATAATTCAATAAAAAATGCTTACGTGTTGTTTCTTTGGTGCGCCACTTGTCAGCACGTGGTTAACTCGCTTTGTGATATTTATTATTTTATTATAATAAAGATAAAAATATTATAATATTGATTTTGGGTTTCTATCAATTTGATGAACATAAAATTCAAACCAAACTAGAAAATATTTTAAACTTTTATTAAAACTTACAATGGCAAACACATTTTAATTGTACAAAGGGCAACAGTGCCTTAAAAGTTGATATAAAAAATAATTTAATAAAAATGTCATTTATATAGTAGTGCGAAAAATAATAAGTGAGTTACGCTTATGATATGGGATAATAATTAGTTGAAGTACAACATATAATAGAAAAAAAAACTAAATGATAATAATAATCTAATGAATAAATTAATACTTAAGTTTTAATATGTAATTTAATATAAAAAGCTTACGTGTAATTTTTTGAACCTTTTAACAGGTGGTTATTTCGTTTGTTTGATTTCTCATTTTGTCAAAATAGAGATATTATAATATTGATTTTGGATTTGTATAAATTTTAAAAAACTTAAAATTGAATTTAGATGCCGCCACATTTTTAGGTTAGAAAAATACATGTGTTTTCTTTTCTGGGTTTGTTTATTTAGAGTTAAATTTGATGAGGTTGGTTTATTTTTTTTATTTATTGTAGATTCATTGTTAAGCTAAGTGATAAAGATATTTTTGAAGCTGTATTGTGCTCTCATTACCTAATTCCTTAAAAGTTGTAAGTATGATTTTGATCTGAATGAGTTTTCTCTGGATGACCATTGTTCTTGATTACACTTGTTCTAAAGATGACTTTGGTTATTCTATTTTCAGAAATTTATAATGTATGTACATTATTTGTTGTAGAGTGTAGTAGATTTTACATTTTGTTTATGTTCATGGTTCTTACAGGTTACAATTCTCGTTAGTTCTTTCTATAGTTGTTTATGGTTTTGGAGTATTTTGTGATGGTTAGTACTGTGATTTATTACACTGATGTAGGAGATAGTTTTTCAGTTGTTTCATGTTCCTTGGATTAAGTTTCCCTAATGTTATTAGTGGTTTATTTATTGTATTTTTCGTGATGGTGCTCTTTGATATTATGTTTCTGTATTACTTGGAGGATGAATTTGAGTTTTAGATGAATGACTTCTTTTCGAATAATATATAGATTGCTTCTCGTTAGTATATTTGTATCCTTAGAAGGTACATCTATACTCAGAGACTGATAGGTGCAAATGTTAATGATTAGGTATGTATGTTCAGTTGTTTTATGAACTCGTAATTACCAAACTACAGAATGTTTTACAATTTCCATGCCCACAGTAGAATGTAAAAGTAAAATCCTCTAATGTGGCAAATGTGTGCAGAAGGATATATGAATCAATGTCTAACTTTTTTACTTATGAAACCCACACCTATTAGCATATTCAAAACTTATTGTGGTCTACCTAACTAAGAAGCTTAAGTTTAGTTGGAATTATAATATGAGCTATTTAATTCAAAGGAGTGTCCTTGGATTGATCAAACTTGGGCTTGAATTTAACTCTAATTATGTTTAAGTGTGTTTGTGTGTTGAAACTTGAATGAACATCACTTGGTGAAGAACATCACTTGAAACATGTGTGTTTGTGTGAGATAGACTTTTAAGCATTTAGATTTGTTGAAACTTGAATGAACATCACTTGATGAAGAAGTTAGTGTATTAATGGGATTTTTATTCCACATGGTTACTCTCATATTCCATTATTAAAACTAACAATGGTCTCTTATTTACTGTGTTGCTACTACCCATTTTACCACCACCCTACTACTACTGCAAAAATTGCAAGCTATCCACTTTACTTTATATGTCTCTTATTTAGTGTGTTGCTCACTATAGTAGATTAAGGTAGTGAAGACTGTGATATAATATAGTACTAGAAAATGAATTTAACTTAACTTCTTAAACTACTACATAGTGTTAGTAATACTGTGTTTTCATTTTACTAATACATAGTAGTGTAATGTAATGGTGAGGAAAATAAATGAAGCTGAGATTGATTGAATAAATTAGTTTCACTATAACAGAGTTGGAATTAAATTCAGACACCAACGAGTCCTACTAATCGGCCTGTTGTTTCTGATCTAAATGTGAAAATGTTAATCGAGCCAATCAAGTTTGTATATCTATGTAATTGTGGATTTTTATAAGTTACACAGATACCAAGGCTTATCTTTATGGAACCAAAATTAGTAGATGAAAATGAAGAAAAAAAGAGTTCATTGAAGGGAGAAATTGAAGGTCAAAAGTATGTAAAACCAATGTGACCCACTTAAGAGGTTAATTGCAGAATTTTGATCCATCTGATTGGTTTTCTCTGTCACATATTTAAAACTAATGTTACTTGATCTTGGTGCAGGTACATTATTCACATTACAGGTACATTCACATTTAGATTTAGGTCACCTATCTGTGAAGGAATTTGATCTATATGTTGCTCTTGGTTTGCCTCTCAAACTCTTCTTCTGATTCTGATCATATCTACTCTTAGGTTTGGTTTCAATTTTGCATTTTTACTCATCCTCATATCTGTTGAGAAAGATTGCATTTTATATAATGCTAGTTTTTTTTTTATTGTTGATTGTTATTTTCATTTGATGAATGCTCTTCTTTGTGCTATTATGGGATTGGTGGCATATGGATATTTCCAAATCATGTTAATGAGCTGTGTTTTAAATTTATTGAGTGTTTGAGAAATCCTATGAAGTATCCGTTGCTTTATGTGTTTTATGCACTGAAAATTGGAATGTGTGTTTGAAAAGTATGGTATATTCTATTTATTACAAGAATATTTAATATGACTAATTGTGAAGCAAGTCAATTCCATACTTCAACTGGTAATGGGGATGGGGATGATGATATTGACATGATTCAACCTAGTGTCTCTAACGTGTCCAAATAAAAATGAGAAAATAAACTGGTTTGGAGATATATGACTAGAGTTGATGTTAATGGTGTTCAAATGGCTAAGTGTAATTTTTGTAAGAAATTATTGATTGCAGTTAAAGGAGGAGGGACATCTAGTTTGAAGAAACATATAGAAAAATGTCTTCAGCATCAAACTAATGATGACTCTGTTAATTTGTTTGATAAAAATATTGGTAGGGAAAAGGTAGCAAAGATGATTATAATACAAGAGTTACCTTTATGTTGTGTGGAATACACTTGGTTTCGGAAGTTGATGAATTATTGTCAACCAAAGTTTTAGTCAATGAGTAAAATACATTGAAAAATGAGATATTTAAAATCTATAACAGTGAAAAGGAAAAAAAATGAAGTTGTTAGAGGGATTGGATAGTAGGGTAGCAATTGCTACTAACATGTGGACATCAAGTACCAAAATGAGTTACATGGTTGTGACTATGCATTTAATAAATAAATCAAGGGTAATACATAGTCGACTTATGAGATTTATTCATATTTTGAGTCCATTTCATGTTGAACTGACGAAGTGTTTACTTGATTGGAATGTAGATAGAAAATTATCTGCAATCGAGTTTTGAAGAGGTAGGCGAATCTGAGTCCACTTTTTAGCTCTTATTGTAATACCCCATATTGAGACATGGTTAAAAGGAATTGAATTGCTACCCATATCACCAATGTGCACATTGTTTTTCGAGAGCCCAAAACCTGACAACTCCAAATTAAGCGTGCTTGAATTGGAACAATCTTGGGATGGGTGACCTTCATAGATTTTTTTTTTCCGAAAAGCATGCGAGTGAGGATAAAGCATGCTTGAAAGCGTAATGGTAGTCTGTGGGGCTAGTGGTCAGCCTTAACACCGTCATGTAATGAGGTAGCGCTCTTCCACCGCGTCTCAGGTCATCCGCGAGTGGGGCCGGACATTACAAAATGGTATCAAAGCAACCTACATCCACGATTGTGCCTGTGGACATAAGAGCCTTGGGCATTCGTCTAGCAGGGGTAAAGATTCTGGAAATGATGTGGGTCAACCACAACGAGGACGTTGTGTCCTAAAGGGGGTGTATTGTAATGACCCATATTGAGACATGGCTAAAAGGAATTGAATTGCTACTCATATCACCAATGTGCATATTGTTTTTTGAGAGCCTAGAACTTGAGAACTTCAAAGTTAAGTGTGCTTGACTTGGATTAATCCTGGGACGGGTGACCTTTCGGGAAGTTTTTTCGGAAAGTATGCGAGTTAGGATCAAGCATGCAGGAAAGTGTAATCGTGGTCTATGGGGTTACTGGTCAGCCTTTACACCGGTCATGTAATAAGGTAGCGCCCTGCCACCGCGCCTCAGGTTATCCGCGGGTAGGGGCCAGACGTTACACCTCTAGTATTCTTGACTCTAATAAAGAGTATGAACAATATAAATGTTGGTAATATACCCTAGACCCAATGTTTTGGGGCATATTATATATCATGCATCATTTTATTTATTAAGAATAAAAGGTATATTTATTATTCAGTTTAATTATTCATTATATTTTTAACTATGTAATAAAATCCCTATGTTAATTGCAGTGTGAACGAAATCATGAATAGTTCATGATCATGAGATTCTTATTACATGCAATTGTAATGACATTAAAATATACCTAGTCGTAGTATTAGTGAGACGGGATATCGCTAATACGGATAGACTAGAACATGTTATACTTCTTAATGGGTTTAAGCAGTAGTTCTTATTAATCTGTAGATATACGAGATATCTAAAGTAAACATGTGGATGCCTATTAGGAATAAGTTCATTGGATGGCCCACAATGAGATTACACATGGACGAATCATCTTATATCAGTGTACAATCTCATAGTAGAAGTGGGTGCACGTATCCTTAGACTTGAGGTCTCCAAAGTATCTTAAGTACGGCGTCCTGCACTTTGAGGTCATTCCTTGTAAACTCAGTAAGTTTATTTATAGGGTGATTATTGGGTGTAGCACAAACTACTTGAGGATAGTTGAGTGACCAATAAAGGATTCGTCACTCCTAATGATAGGAGAGATATCTCAAGGTTTCTTGTTAAGAAAGTTTACTCAATAAATCTTTGGCCAAGGTGAGTGTGTTCATGAAATGAGTTTCATGATAGAACACTATTCCAGTAAAGGTTTTCTAATACAAGAAAATGATAATTCAGATTCTAAGAGTTGATATCTAGTCCATACTCAAATCCAAACGAGATATGGGATGACGAAAGGAATGCATTGCACAAGTCCTAGCTAGGAAAGGTGTTGTCTGGACCATAGACAATTCAGAATAATTGGGGGTCATGATGCATTGCTAGATGCCAATCTTGATTTGTATGGTGAGAATTAATTAATTGAGAAATTAATAATTTGAACTATACTGCCAATATATTCTAATACCTAATGGGTCACACACAATAAGAGTTTTAGTACTCAGAGTAAAATAGATGTTGAATATGATTCAGTTAGATAACATTTGATGTTCATGGAGAATGAAAGAAAAATATAGAAAAATGTTTTAAGATTAATTTTATATTTAATTTAAAGAGCTGGATTAGGTCCAATTAGATTGAATAAAATATGGTAGGCCAAATTTAATGGGTTTATATTTGATAACTATTAATTATTGGTCAAGTAATAATAATGTTTATTATAAATATTAAATAGTTTAATATTTATTATAAATATTTATATATAAATCTTAATAAGATAAGGATTTGAATTTCGAAGTCAATCCAAATCCTAATAAGAATAAATTTTGAATTTTGAATTCAAACCAAATTCTAATTATTCTATTTTATATATATATATATATGCATATATATCTGCAGTAGTACGGAACAAAACCTTCCAGAGATAGATCTATTTTTTATATATATATATATATGTGAGTGTTTGGTTAGATAAGAAAAGAGAGAGACGTTCACTGGTTCTGTCACATACATACATATACACTGTCACATACATACATATACACGGGTTTATACATATAAGTATGGTCTTCTAGCTTTTATTTTGAATAACAGAAAGCAAGTGTTGCTATGCATAAAATAAAATAAAAATATTTTCTCTATTCTTTTTCGATAAATCCAGTAATCGGTTTTAATTTGCTAGCTCGAATTATCCGAATTCAAGTTATTACCAAATCATTTGGTTTCTGAGTTACAAATTCAGTGTGGATACGGTTGGAGGCGCGACTCGGACAAGTGGTGCTATTGGTTCGGATTGTTTGGATGGAACGTGAAGGAGCTTGGATTCAGATCACCTGGGTGAATCGCGAGAGGTCGTCATAAGAGTATGATTTCTTTATCTATTCTTATTTATACTATTGAAATCATATTTCGAATAAGTGATCGCTGGTTAAATTGGGAATTTACAAAAATTTTAAATTCCGCTGCGTTAATAATTCGATTATCTGTTCATAAATTCCCAACAATAAATGAGATGTTGTCAAGAGTAAAAACAAGTCAAAGTTTGATAGATATTAAGATGAACTTGCTGAAATAGACTCTCCTGACTTTGATATTCTATCATGGTTGAAGAGAAACAAGGGAAAATATTCAATTTTGGCGAAAATTGCCGAGACATTATTGCAACTCCTATGTCTATTGTGACTTCTGAGTCAGCAATTAGTGCACGTTGTAGTTTTTTAAGTACACATTGTAGGAGATTGCATCTAAACACATTGGAGGAGTTGATGTGTGCACAAAGTTGGATATGGGCTCCCCTTCGCAGTGTGAAATAGTTTAAAGATTTTAAACCTTGTAATAATAATTGTTTGATTAATTTTCAATTCATTTTATATTTTAGGTGGTACTCTAGAGAAAGAAGTATATCCTACTTTGGATGAAGAACAATCCTCACTTGACATTTGATTACTTTCTTAAATGTATTAATTTTTTTTCTACTTTGGCTAGTAATTTCTTTTATAGTTATCAGTTTAATAATGTGAATGGTTTAGTTTTATTTAAAGGTTTACAATTTAATTTGTGAACTAAAGGTTTGAATAATGTGTTCTATTGTGGTGCACAAATTGTATTGTTGGATTTTAGTTTCAAGAGTAGGAAAACAAGGGGTTTGGTGGGTATTGTTATTATTATTATTATTTTTTTGCTTGGTTTTGCTATTTGGACTGGTGGATTTTCTAATCAGGTCACTTATTCTTATAGTAAACCATCGTAAAAGTTGAATTTTAAAAATACTGGTTCTGATTTCGCTGGCCCTTTTGTGCTGTATTTTAGTTATGGTTTGCTTGATGCTATGTTTCAGAGTATGGTGGGGTAATTGGTGTCTTGGTTGATGTTTCTCAAACACTTGGCAGGTACTATCCTCACTTAATTGATAGTTTTGTTTTTGTTGGTTGGTTAAATAGTACTGTGGGTGATGTGAATTTTTAGGTATAGTGGGTTCTACAAAGGGGTGCAAAGTGTAGGAGCTGCGGTTGTTTGGCAAGTGGATTCACATAAAATTCCAATGATGTCTCAGTTGGTTATGAACTTGTCCCTCAGTACAATCAGCTATCTATTGCTTATAATTCTTATTGTGTTGGTTGTCCAGGATGACAAAAAATAGTAACAAACCAGGCCAAGCGATTTCTAAGGAGGCCAATTCTGCATTAGGGATTACTTTTCATTTGGAAACTATTTGGGACTCTCTCATTATAAGTCTTTTTCTTTTTTAAAATTTATTGGCAAAAGAATTCGAACTGCTACGTTGAATTTAATTGTTTGGTGTGAGAAAATATTAGATGTTAACCATTGATGTTGTGTTCTAGTGTGTATTTAGTCATTTGCTATGTTTGACCTATGTTTCATATTTTATTAGGTGATAGTGAATGGTTGTGTTAGTGCGACATTCCACCATTGATGTTGTGTTGAGGTGTGAATTTGGTCATTTCCTATGAAGTTTATTTTAAAAAGAAAATACGAAAGATTGATAGTATGATGTTGTGGTTTGTATTTGTAATTCATTTTAATTATACTTATCGATATTTAGAATGGAATGGATGATTATATGCTTAATAAAAATAATTTATTAATCATTATTTATTTTTAAAAATAATATAAAAAATTTAATACAATAAATTAATTTAATATTATTGAAACTTTTGATTATATAAGTATTATTTATTAATTTATAGAAAATGATAAAATAAGAATAGGTGAGGATAAAATTTGAATCCATTTCCATACCCTTTGTTTAACACCCTCTCTCTCTCTCTCTCTCTCTATATATATATATATATATATATATATATATATATATATATATCATAGGATTAATTAAAGATACGAGTACGGATATACTCATACCCTTAAATTTTAAGGATAGGATTTATCCTTACCCATAAATTTCCATTTAGAGTAAGGGTAGGATCTAAACCCACAACAATTTTGAGAGTTTAATAAGAATTTGGGTAAGGTTACATCCAAATCCTTATTTTTGCCATCGTTAGATGGCTGTAGAACCTGCTTTATCAATTATCAATATCTATATAGTAAAGATCATTGCTTATCGTTTGGAAAGATCATTCTCATCCTATTAATGTTTAGAACACTAATCTTCATTAGATAAGCAAATAATATTTAACAATAATATGCGGTTGGTAGAATAATGATAGTAATATATAATAATAATAATAATAATAATAATAATAATAATAATAATAATAATAATAATAATTTCTTAATTGATAAACATGTATCACAACATTAATTAAATATTTTAATATCAATTGCAATAATATATTTAATAAATATTTTCAAATTTCATAATGTTTGATTTCCTTTTAATATCAATCAATTTTATTTATTATAGTTTACGAAAGTTAATTGAAGTTAATTTTTTTTAATTCATATTCCGTTCCTTTAATTTTTAATAATGAATTAAATTAATATTCATTATTGATTTTTTAATTTAAATATTTTATTTTATTTATTATTAATTCAAAAGGCACTTTAATATTAATTTCGAGGTAATTATATTTCAAACTTACTTATTACAATTATTTTATATCTTTTACTGTATACTTAAAAAATTATTATTATTATTGTTATTATTATTATCCTTAAATAATACTGAACACTGAGTTGAATTGAAAAAAAATTATAATAAAATGATAAATTAAAGTAGGAATATATTGTAACGTCCATAATTAGGGTCTAGAAATTTTCTGTATTTTCCGGTAAATTTTGACTTTTTGGTCAAAATTTCGGTTAAAGGGTAAAATGATAATTTAGAATGTCAATTATATCAAAATGACCGTCTTTAAATGCATTTTATAAATTGAATATTTGAAACGAGGAATTAAAGTTTTACATAAGCGGAAAATATTTTATAAAATCGTTAAACTAATTTTAAAGTATTATATGATTATTTTATAAAAAGACACATAGCCCATTTTTAAGGTAAAGCCCATGTTGAAAAACCCCTAAGTCACTTGAATTCCTTTCATTTGTTTTATTTCTCTCCAAAACACAAAACACGTTGTTTAGCGTTTCTCTCACGGTTTTCTTCCCTACAAAATTGGTAAGTCTCTCTAAAACGTAGTTTTAAACTTCACGTTTTACTAATTGATTTTTCTAATGCTATCATGATTATGAATTAATTCTTGAGATTTGATATTTCCATTAAAGAGTCTACATATATATATATATATATATATATATATATATATATAAAGCTGAACTCTTAGCTGCCCCACCAAAATGACGTGGCAGCGCTGAGAGATCAGCATTGGGTTGAAAAACTGTAAAAATGGCTGTTTTTGAATTTTCAATCTTATTTTACAAATAAAAGTGTGACACGTGGCATTCCAATTCTCTCTCCCTCATAATTTTTTTTTATGGGTTTATAATACTCTTCGTCTCCTTCGAAGGACTAATCTTTCGTATCTTTTCCTCTTATTTTCTATAATTCCATATTTTACCCAAAAAAAAAAATCATATTTCTATGTTTAAGGAAACCTAATTCCTTTTCAGAAGAACGCATGGGTCATTTTTTTATTTTATAAAAGCTAACTATTACTCTACTTGACAACGTGACGATCGACGCTGTAGTGAACTGCTTAAAGTTGTTGTTCCACACAGGTATGTTTTCTTTTAATTTTAATGTGAATTAGAGACTGTTATTGTTTGCTGCTTTTCCTCCTGTTAATTTTTGATGTCGGAGTCTTCAAAGGAATCCAAAATCACTGACTCTTTCCACTGACTATTCAGATTGTTGTCTTCATCGAGAATCTCGGCGCTCCCGGCGTGGATGTCCATGGGTTCTCTTGCAACATTTTCTCTAGCCACCGACTATCATTGCTCACAATTCCGGCTGCCATCTTGGCCTTAAAAGGTATGACTCTTCAGGAGTACTCGATTGATTTTTATTTTGTATTTTCATTTTGGATCTGCTTCAAATCTGAGTTATTGTTCTATTTTTTGTTTATATCATCAATGACTTGAGACCGGAAGATCTAGAGATTTTGTGTGCTCTTTTTACTTTTCACTACTCTTCCAGATTAATGGTAAGTTATGGTTTGGTCAGTGGAGATTTTTGAAAGAAAAAATTTAAAACAAAAGAAAAAGACTTGTGTTTGTGTGTGCGTGTCCAGGGTACTTTTGGTTCTTTCATTTTTTTTTTAATAACCATGACGTATCACAACCAAAGCTTGCGCTTATGTCAATGAATCTTCCTTGATCTCTGCTTTTAGGGTTTCTCATCCGGTATTTTCTTTTAATTATTATTATTATTATTTAATTTCAAGAGATTGTTGTTCTATTTTTTATGTTCACGATTTTCATTCTTTCATTTATTTTTGACATTGTTCTCCTATGAGGTTCTATGATGTCAATATGGTATAGATTAACATATACTTATTTGTATCAAATTATTATTGTTTTAGGTTGTTAAAAGTACTCGCTCATACTATAAGTTCATCCGATGGTGATTATGTATATTGGTACTTTTGTAAAGTCCATCTTCTACCCAACAGTGAGTTTGTATAAGTTTTGATTTAGAAATTTTGAATTTGAGTAGACTTTTAGGTTAACGTAGATGACAATGCTTTTTGAATTGTTAGGATTAGTTGATTTTGAATTAGAGGTGTAGTTCAATCGTTTAAGATAACTTACACATCATGGATGATATTAGAAGCTTTGAGCTACCCAACTAGAGAATTCCCAACCATTTACTTATTTTGTTCTAGTGCAAATCATTTTGGAAAATGCAAGACAGAGAGAAGTACACTTAAGTTGTTGCTTTTATGGCATATCAGGTGACGGCCTTTGGAGTCCAGTCTACATTACAATTAGAATATCAACACCAGACCACCACCACCATTTTTTATCTTCTGCAATTGATAGCAGCAACAATAATCTTGCAGATATGAAGCTACGTCTCAACATGTCATCATCATCATTCAAAATTAAGAATCATAATCAGCCATGCATTTCTATTGTTTCTTCTTTGTTTGTGAAAGTATATATGGACGATGTTCTAACTGGTTAGAAAGTTGGATCCATTGGCTAATCCAAACTACAATTCACTCATACTTATTCTTTCTCACATGTTTGCTACCACCATACACATTCTCAGTGAGTGTAATCTATTTGTCTATTTGTCTTTTAGGAATTTAATTTGGGTGACTCGACTCATTAAATTTGGAAGCAGGTACTCACTCATAACATGACATATCAAGACAAAGAAGGAGATTGGATGATTGCTAGAGATGTACCTCTGAGAGATGTTTTTGAAGATGGTGAAAATGTTGAAGATTACCAGAGCAGATAGTAGTCCACTTAATGTAGGTACTTATATGAATTAATAGGATCTCATCTCACTCGTAAATAGTACACAACAAATTAATTTAATTTTTTTTCAGCGATAAATAGATTGGCTGATTTGTTTAGCTCTATATGTGATATTTTTCGTTAAATATTTGCTAATAGAAAGTGTATAATTTGAGCAATATAACCAGGATGACATAGTCATGATGGAATCTGGTATGTGTGAAGATAATTATGCCCAAATTACTCTGACAGTAAGTGAAGCAGTGGAGAATTTAGTCTCGCAAACATGGTTGCCTTATTAATTTAGTCACTTTGAAAGTGACCGGTGTCATCCAATTCTTCACATGAAGTCACGATATTTCTAGCTTTCCATTGCAAGGGCATATTCATAGGAGTGCTAGGGTTCTGTTCTCAGTAATGAACAGATTTATATGCTACCACTGATGCATTTGCTTCATTCATGATTAGTTAGAAGTTAGTTATCTAGACTAGGAATTAATCGTTATGGTTCTTTTTCTTGTTTTATGTTATGAATGTTGTGGAACAAATATTTTAGTTCCATGATTAATTTGTGTTCTGGGTTGCTAAGAGGAATTGGACTCACTGTAGTTTTGGTGCTTTCTTGGACTGTTCATTGCAAAGGAGGCTTAGCTCTCATTTCTAATAACAATGATCTCATATAAAGTTAGTTTCTATTCTTTGTTTTATTTTTTTTCAAAATGATTTTCCATTGATTATTATTTGTTGTTTGCATTGCAGGTTCATCCTGATTTGATGGTGATTGGTCTTGTATTGTTGGATGGTCAAGGTAAATACTGTGAAGACCAGATCAAACATCTCATCAGAAATAAGGATTTTAAAGAAGTCATCTACTTTATTGCAAGAGAGAGAGAGGAGAAGCTTTGAGAGTGTAAAGTTGGAGGACTTGGTTGCTTTGCTTTTTATCTGAATTTAAAATTGCCTTGCGGTTGTGGAGGATAGGGAGAGAAAATGAACAAAGTACAGACAAATTGAACGGTGGAGTGGGGTGAGGTGATAAGTTTTTGAGCTTTTGATAGGATCGACAAAACGAGTATGTATTCAGGTAGCCGTAGCAAAGTTTCCAGTCCAGATTTGTTTTTTCATACAGGATGGTTACTTGTCATTTTTCACTTTTTTGGGGACTGACTAATACTAGCAATAAATGGAACAATCTAACCCTTATCCTTGGCTCTTGTTGTTTTCATGCTCTACTTGGATATGGACCTACCTTTTTAGTGTATCATTATCTATTATTATGTAATTTGTATTCATACAACACATAGTTAAAATATTGAGCATTATTTTAATTTTTTTTTTTGGTAAATTAAGAAATGAAGAGGGAAAAAAACATATGGTCAGTCTTCACGTTGTTTAATACGCTGTGATACGATGAAATGGAAATCTATTATCTAGGTTGGGAAGGGAAAAGGAAAGTTCTGACCGAGATATTGATCTTCATTTTCAACTATCAAATTTTATTACTTTTCCAAGTCTAAACAAATAATAATAAAAAATAATAATAATAATGGAGAATTTTATTTTTAACTTTTTATAACTTTTATTTATATTATATAATTCAATTTTAAAGCGTTCATAAAAATAATTTTTCAAACTTTCACCTTTTAAAATAGCTCTTGTGAAGAGGGTATTTCACAGCTGTGCAGGACTATTTTTAAAAATAAAAATTTAATGGATTAAAAATATAAATAAAATTTTGATGGCGTGGTGGATGTATGTTATAAATAAGATAAAAACAAGTTGGATGTTATTGGAAACAAACAAAACCCAATAGTTTTTAGAAACTAATAAAACCCTTGAATGTTTTTGGAAACAAGCAAAACCTAGGTGTTTAAACACTCAAATATTTTTCTTTCAAAATCTGATCCTTTACTTCATCTATTTCTTCCTTTAAATAGGAAGCATTACATTGAAAGTTTAAAGGAAATAAAACTGCCTACTATAAATGTAACTAAATAGGCATTAACAATAGCCATAATAAAAATGGAAATAAAGACAAGTTAAGATAACAAAAGTAACATAAAAGAACTTGAAAGGTCATTCTGGAAAGATCCAAATATGGGCTGAATATATGGATCAGATTTCATGGGTTAAGTTCTTCAGATTGGGCCTCTCTATAGTTACCAGTTATAAGGGCTTGAAACAGCCCAAATGGCTTTAAAAGAAACCCCATTTTCTGGTCATACCCAGGTGCTATTTCAGGTCCAATAATGCTTGGTTCTCCATCATCTCCCAAAGGTGCACAAAGGCCCATGTCCAAGGCATCTTGATAGGCTAGGCTAGATGGACCTCCATCATCCTCCCCTTCTTGAAAAGATTCCCCTTCGACAGAAATTTGCATGGTGTCCTTCTTATACTTAGCTAAGTCACTTACATTGAAAGTGTTGGAAACTTTATAAGTTGATGGTAATTCCACTTTGTAAGCATTCTGATTTACCCTCTTGATGATCTTGTAAGGACCTTCAGCCTTATGCATAAATTTGTTCTTTCTCTTAGAAGGGAATCGTTCCTTCCTCAGATGAACCCACACCATATCACCTTCTTTAAACTCAACAACAGATTTTCGCTTGGCTTGCATCTTGTAGGCTTCATTCTTTTTCTCAATGTGGGCTTTGGCCTTAGCATGGAGTTTGACAATCTCAGCAGCTCTATCTTCAGCCTTTAAGTTCGAAGGAATACTAGAATGTATGCTCAAATCAAGAGGAACAGATGGATTAGCTCCATAAACTAATTCAAAAGGAGTAAAATTGGTAGTCTTACTCTTTGAACTGTTGTAAGCAAATTCATCATGAGCCAACAAAGTATCCCAATTCTTCACTTTTCCCTTCATCAAACTTCTCAAAATATTGCCCAACCTTCTGTTGACCACCTCGGTTTGTCCATCGGTCTGGGGATGGAAGGCAGTACTAAACTTCAAGGTAGTTCCTAACCTCGCCCACAAGTGTCTCCAAAAATGACTGAAGAATTTCACATCCCTGTCACTTACTATACTCCTTGGAACTCCATGGAGTTTTACAACATTTTCAAAGTACAAATTCAGAACATGAGATGCATCATTTGTTCTGTTACAAGCTATGAAATGGGCCATTTTTGAGAACCTGTCTATTAAAACCATAATGGAATCATGGTTTCTTCTTGTCCTTGGCAAGCCAACAATGAAATCAATACTTACATCTTCCCATGGGGAGCTTGGAACTGGCAAAGGCATGTATGGTCCATGAGCTTGTGTAGTCATCTTGGACTATTTACAAGTATTACAGCCCTCAACAAGTCTTGAAACCTCTTTCCACATTTTTGGCCTGTAGAAATTCCTACAAGCCAGTTCATAGGTTTTGTCTCTACCAAAGTGACCAGCTAGGCCTCCACCATGGACCTTCTTAAGAATCGCTTCCCTTAGAGAACTTTGAGGAACACAAATAGCATCAAGTTTGAAAAGATAGCCATCATGAATTGTGAAATCCCTAAATGCACCATCTTCCCTAACCCTCTCCCAAATCTGACCGAAGTCCCCATCATTTTCATGCAAGGTCCTAATGCCCTCAAATCCTATCACATGAGCATGCATGGTACTTAGAACTTCATATCTTCTAGACAAAGCATCAGCCACAACATTGCTTGGACCATCCCTATACTTCACCACAAAATCAAAGGTTTGCAAGTATTTTACCCAAGATGCATGTCTTCTACTTAACTTGGATTGGCTTTGTATGTATTTTAAGGCTTGATGATCAGTATATAGGATAAAAGAATTAGCCAACAAATATGTACTCCAATGTCTAAGAGCACGAATCAGAGCATAGAACTCAAGATCATAAGCAGAATATTTTCTCCTAGACTCATTAAACTTCTCGCTAAAAAATGCAACGGGTTTTCCTTCTTGGCTCAAAACTACCCCTATTCCTACCCCACTAGCATCACACTCCAATTCAAAAGGCAAACTGAAATTAGGCAAAGCTTAAATAGGAGCTTTTGTCATAGCATTTTTCAAGGTGTTAAAAGCAAGAGTGGCTTGAGGGGTCCATTTAAACATTCCCTTTTTCATGCAATCTGTTATAGGACTTGTTATAGTACTGAAACCCTTAATAAATCTCCTATAAAAAGAACAAATCCATGAAAACTCCTGACTTGAAACAAATTACTTGGAATGGGCCAATAAACAATAGCCTTAACCTTTTCAGAATCCATACTTATCCCATCTTTAGACACAACATACCCCAGAAAACTAATGGTGCTATCACAAAAATGACATTTCTCTATATTTGCATACAGTGATTCCCGGTCCAAAACCTGAAAAACAAGTCTCAAATGCATGCAGTGCTCATGTAAGTTAGAACTGAAAATAAGAATATCATCAAAGTATACCACCACAAATTTGTTAAGGAATGGTTTAAGTACCTCATTCATGAGCCGCATAAAGGTAGAAGGTGAATTTGAAAGTCCCATTGGCATGACAAACCATTCATACAGCCCCGCATTAGTTTTGAAGGCTGTTTTTCCACTCATCACCTTCTTTGACACGAATTTGGTAGAATCCATTTGCAAGATCAATTCTTGAGAATACTGAAGCTCCATGCAATCTGTCAAGCATGTCATCAAGTATTGGAATTGGAAATCTGTACTTGATTATGATCTTGTTAACAACCCTTGAATTAATAACCATCCTCCGCTTGCCATTCTTTTTCGGAACTACAAAGGCTGGAACAACGCATGGAGAGACACTTTCTTTTATGAATCCTCTCTCTAACAGTTCATCAACCTGTTTTTGTAATTCATCACTCTCTTTAGGGCTCATTCTGTAGGATTGTTTGTGAGGAATTTGGGATCCCAGAACAAAATTGATCTCATGTTGTATGGTTCTTAGAGGAGGCAAACCGGTTGGTAAAGTGTTTGGAAAAACTCTTGGAAATTCATTGATAAGAGATTTTACCTCATTTGGCATAACATTCTTTGGCTTAGGTTCATCCTCTATATCAATTGGAATAAAGCTCGGCAGCTCCTCCATGATTACACTTTTCTCATCATTGGACAATAATCCCACAACTCCAAGTTCTCCCTTCTTTTTCCTATTCTTTGGCAGCAAGGGTTTAAGTAAAATTTTCTTTCCTCCATGAAATAAAGAGTAAGTATTCGCCCTCCCTTGGTGGTGGACATCCCTGTCATACAACCATGGCCTTCCAAGAAGCAAATGACAAGCTGTCATAGGGATAACATGACAGTTAACCTCATCTTCATATTCTCTAATTACAAAAGGAACTAGGCACTTCTCAGTGACCCTAATTTCATGCTTTGGATCCAACCAAGTCAACTTGTAAAGGGTATCAATTAGCTCGGTTTTCAGTCCCAACTTAGATACCATCTCACTGGAGACAACATTCTCACAAGCATTACTATCAATAACAACTTCACATAATTAATTATTTGTCATACACCGAGAGTGAAAAATGGATTTCCTCCTCCAGTCCTGTGCACTCTTTTCAAAGTTCAGAACTCGCATCATTACTAAACATTCCCCATCAAGCAAATTAACATCACATACAAGGGCATCTCCCTCATCATCATGCAAATCAGAATCTATCCCAACAGATTCACTATGGTATAATTCTTCCTCAATCTCCTCTATCTCTCTAATCGTCATAACTTTCCTCGTAGGACATTCAGATTGGAAGTGTCCATATCCTTGGCATTTGAAACATTTCAAAGTTTTTTTAGAGGTGCTTTTAGATGTTGGGACAGATTGGGTGTCTTTAGGTGTGTTGGAAGTGTTTTGTGTGTAAGAAAGGGTTTTTGGTGAGGCCGTCTTTATAAGTGAAGAACAGAAGCCACTAGAACTCTGTTTGTAAGGTGAGGTGTAGGTGGAAGGTTGGTTGGTATTGGTTCTATTTTGGCGTGACTGTTTCAAACTTGCCTCACTTTTCAAGGCCAATCTTTTTAATTCGATGAGAGACTCATAAGGATAGAAACTTACAATATCTTGGATGTCAAGACGTAAACCTTGAAGAAAACGCCCCATGATCAGCTCTTCAGTCTCCACCACTTCACATTTTAGCAAAAACTCCTCAAATTCTATGGTGTACTGCTCCACAGTTTTGGTGCCCTTTTTGAGGCTCAACATCCGCTCAATCATTTTCTGCTTATAATGCGGTGGTAAGAACACCACATCTATCTCCTCTTTCATCCTATCCCACTGTGTAATTCGAGGCCTTCCTTCCTTTATTCTTTGTTTTTGTAAATTTTTTCACCAAAGGGCAGCATACCCTTTCAATCTCATGGCTGCAAGTTTCAATTTCTTTGTCTCGGATACCTCCCTTAATTCAAAGGATCTCTCCATTGAATATACCCACTCAAGATAGGCATCAGCATCAATCTTCCCATGAAATTCCGGTAACTCAATTTTATAATTGAAAAACTCCTCTTGCCTCTCTCCACGTTGGGGTGGTGGCATTCTTCCACCTCGGCCAAATCCTCCAAGTCTTCTCCCTCGGCCTCTAAAACCTCCATGGACAAGACGTTGATCATCTTCATTCTGTTCTTCGTCATCCAGATCCTCTTCATTAAGATTTTGGTTAATCAAAGGGGAATTCTGGACAGGTGTTTCCAAGGCCTCATTCTTGGCCTTAAGAGCCTCCATTTCTAGCCTCATTACCGCAAATGCAGCGGATAAATCTTGATCTCCTGGCATGATCTAATTTTTTTTTTATATGATCCGAGCTCTGATACCAACTGATGGCGTGGTGGATATATGTTATAAATAAGTTAAAAACAAGTTGGATGTTTTTGGAAACAAACAAAACCCAATAGTTTTTGGAAACTTATAAAATCCTTGAATGTTTTTGGAAACAAGCAAAACCCAGGTGTTTAAACACTCAAATATTTTTCTTTCAAAATCTGATCCTTTACTTCATCTATTTCTTCCTTTAAATAGGAAGCATTACATTGAAAGTTTAAAGGAAATAAAACTGCCTACTATAAATGTAACTAAATAGGCATTAACAACAGCCATAATAAAAATGGAAATAAAGATAAGTTAAGATAACAAAAGTAACATAAAAGAACTTGAAAGGTCATTCTGGAAAGATCCAAATATGGGCTGAATATATGGATCAGATTTCATGGGTTAAGTTCTTCAGATTGGGCCTCTCTATAGTCACCAGTTATGAGGGCTTGAAACAGCTCAAATGGCTTTAAAAGAAACCCCATTTTCTGGTCATACCCAGGTGCTATTTCAGGTCCAATAATGCTTGGTTCTCCATCATCTCCCAAAGGTGCACAAAGGCCCATGTCCAAGGCATCTTGATAGGCTAGGCTAGATGGACCTCCATCAAATTTTTTTGGATTAGTTTTGAAATTTTATTTATGGGGTTATTTTTTTTTTATAATTTTCTATAATAATAATAATAATAATAATAATAATAATGACTTTTAACTAATTGCAATCATTTTCTTTCCGTGTCTCGCATATCCATTTTATTTTTTATTTTTTTCACTTCCAGTACTCTAACTATAAAAAAAAAATTAATTTTTAAGTTTTTCACTTCTACGGTTTAAAATTTTAAATTAAATCAAATAGGATATAAACTGAATTATTTAAAATTTGAAGATTGTAATTTTAATCAAAATAATATTAAAGATGACTATGTGAGGGTGCAAATTAAAATGAAATATTTGGTTGATGATAAACTAAAATAACACTGCTAATAATAACAACAATAATAAAATTATAGGGTTATTTTTTGAGACATCCTAATTACTTAGGATAACCTTTTTGTTTTTCAATTATATCCTTCAACTTTTTATCTTTTTTATAAATAATATATTTTGAAAAATCTTTTAAATTTAAATTATTTCAATTTTTTAATTTTTATAAATAATATATTTATAAATCTTTTCAAATTCAAACTATTAAAAAATGATAAACAATCTAAAATAAAATTTCAAATTTTAAGATATGAGTGGATGTAAATTATATATATATAGTTATTTACTAAAAATTATAATTTTAATCATGCAACCCGTGTTTGCTAGATTTGTGTTATTTGATTAAAATCTTTTAATATTTGAATAAGAACTCAATTTTTTTTTAATATCGAAAAATTTTTAGAAAATCTATTCAAATTTAAATATTGAAGTTTTTTCAATATAATTTTATTATATATATATATATATATATGATGTTCAATAAATTATAATGTAAGAAAATTTTAAATTTAATTGGAAATAAAATATATATAATGAAGGAAAAAAAGTATGTATAAAATATATTTTAATGGTAGAAATATTAAACAAAACATAATAACAACAAATTTTTTTTTTAAAAATTAAAAAATATTTTAGCAACTACACCAATTTTATAAGGATAATTTAAGGAAAGCATGTTAAGTATAATTTTGGGATGTGTGAAATAGCAATTATAAATTATATCATAATGATTGAGTAAATAATTTAGTTTTAAAAATTAATATAAATATTTTTTTTCTCTAAATTAATAAATTAACATATTTTATGTTAAGTTCTTAAATCGGTTCCATGAGAGATATAAAAAGAAGCTCTGGCACTGTGGCATAACTAGAAATCGAACCATGCATTGAAGTCAGAGTTATCGTTCAATTAGGAAGAGATATTCTTCAATAAAATTTCGTAGTTGACTTAAGACTTTCCAATTTATCATGTGACCAACCCTTACCTAAAAGGACCAAATATAGTAATTTCTACATCAATTCTAAAATACACTTAAAACCGATAAAGTAGATAATCAAAATCATAATAATTTAGAATGTTATATAAAATAATATTATTAAAATACATTAAAAAACTTATAAATTCCTGGGCAACGCGTGAGTACTTTCGCTAGTTTTTTAAAATTGCTAGAGTAGTAAACTCTAGAATTTGATTTAATTTAATTGTATTGAAAAGTTTATTTCTACATTGATAGAATAGATAATATAATATTTAGACTCTATAGTTTCCGAGCGACGCGGGCTGGAAATTTGGGTTTGTATTGTTTGGTTCTTGGTGTAAATCAAGTGTTTGATAAAATGCTTGTATGAATTGTATTGTTTAGGTTATTTGGGTGACGGTGGAAATCCAACCGACGTTGCTTAGCTAATCGATGGAGGATAGGTTAGCAATTCCGTTTTAAACTCTACATCTTGTATGTTCTGTGTTTAATTGTTTGTGCATTAAACCGGTTAATTATATATAATCATATGGTTGAAATTGTTATTGGAATTCAATAATGAATATTTGGAATATATGTCTAGTTAAATGTGTACCTTGATTTTAATGTTTGATAAATGTGTATATGGATTTGTGTGCGGTAGAAATTGATGACAAACATTTGGAATAATGCTTGATATTGGTATATGAATTGTGGTGTGTAATGGAATATTGATGTAGTTATATTACCTAGACACCATTAATAATATATATATATATATTTAATAATACGTATTTAATGATATGCATTTATTACATGTGTATTTATTATGTTATAAATGCATTCATTGTATGACAAGTTTAATGGTATATAATAATCAAATTATGTTATTCACCTAATTGCTAGAATGATTTGTAACACCTTTAAGAGGTTATTGAATTGAAAAATAATGAATGGTAATGAAAGTGTGTGTTAAATTAATTAATAATCGATCGCCTTTGGTCACAGATTGTTATAGAGATGGAGTGACATACCATTAGGGAAAAATTAGAGATCTCGGCCTATTAAAATAAAGGCAAATCGTTGTTTAGCTAGCCACTATTGGAAACTGGAGTGATGACTTCTATTGGGTGTGACCGAACCACCGCCGCTGGGCTATTGCTATTGTTGATCATTGGATCTATTGTTGGAATCCATATGTAGATGACCATCCCGAGGAGGATTAAACGACACTACGGATTTCGATCTTTGGACCTATTGTCAGTCTTCGACCTTATTGTTCTCGTTTCGATATAACGTTTTGTAACGTTCACAAATTGGGCCTAAATTTTGGGCCAATTTAAAATTTTTGAAAGTTTTATTTTCGATGCTTTCCTTATCGGAAAAAAATCGAAATACTATTAAGGGCAATGATGAGATTAGAAAAATTGTTTTGAAAAGAAAATACTAGGATAAAAAACCTCTATTTAATTTGAAACTAAAGATTTAAAAATGGACTTTCAAACCGAAATTGGGCTTTTAGGATAAAACTTGATTCAATTGGAAGCATAGAGTCAAAATTAATTTTGGACTTGGAAAATATGAATTTGAAACCGAAATGTCAAATTTTGGCAAAATTACCATTTTGCCCCTCTGAGCGGAAAATTTTGTATTTTCGAAAATGGTGGTGGTTTTTGACTTCATACATGGAAATGAATTTTTGGAGAATTACGGTAGTGGTGGAAAATTGTTTCGGTGGAAAACGGACCCAGAATTGGATAGGACCCAATTTTTACCCAATCCAGAACCAAGCCCACATGTGTGTGTTATATATAAGACACCACACCCACCCATCACACTCTCATTTTTGCCTCTTCTCTTCTTTTTTCTCTCCTATTACGTTTTCATCTTCTTCTCCACCAAAACCCTAACCTCCATTTTCTTCTCATTTTATCACTTCAACCACCATCAATCTTTCCATTAGCTTCACCTACAACCTCCAAGGAGTTGATTGATTGTTATTTGGGTGTTTAAAGCTTCATTCTTCAAAGGTGATTTTCTCTCTTCTCTCTCTACACTTGAAGGTTTTTGAATTAATGACATGAGTTTTGTTTCATGCTGCATATAAATTGGTTTTGAGTGTTAAACATGTTTCTCTAGCTTCCATAAGGTTTAAGAGATTTAAAGCCCTAATTTTCACTATTTATATTTTGTTCTTGTTTGATAGAAAATGATTTTGATAAACAAATGTTGTTAAGTGATTATCAGAGGTTGATAATAAATAGTTTTGGATTTATTCTAATCCACTTGATAAAATCCTAATCTCATATGGTTATGTATGCCCTTAATAGAAAGGACTTGGTGATTCAGTTTGTTTTGGAGTCTTGTAATGATGTTGGTCATGGCATGATTGATTGTAGTGTGTTAGAAAATATCTTGGTGTTGGCTATTCACTAGTAGAAATCGCACAAAGCGAGCTTGTAGCTTGGGATCGACGGATGCGAGGTTCGTATTTTCGTTTTTAGCCCTATACATTTGTTTGTTATTGATTGATGCATTGCATATATGTCTACTTGTAATTGTTCCATGAAATTGGTTAAATAAGATAACCATCCAAAAATTAAAGTAATGAACATTGTTGTCATGCTAGGGCGTTAGAACATACTTGCAGTGCATGTAGAATCATGCTAGGCGTTGTCTTTGGAAATTAAAGTTTTGGGTGGACCATGTCCACATTGTTTTTGAATGTGAAGAAGATAGGCTAGAGACTTATTTTTCGCTTTGCATTCTTGATTGATTATGCTTATGTGATGAAATTGTTTGAATTAATTGTTATTGATAGTTAATGATGATGTTGATGTGAATTGAAACTTGAAATGCATGATTTTCAATTTGGGAATAATTGGACTAATTATCAATTGATGGCCTCTAATGGTATATTGAGCTTAAATGATGTTATTACCCTTGAAGGGTATTGAAATGGCTTGTAAAATAATAGAAATGACATTATTGATGCCCTACCCTTTGTTGGGTCTTGATTGAATGAAATTGATTATGGAAAATGATGATTATAATGATACTTGGTAATCATGTAAATGCCCCATAAACTTGCAATAGATAGTAGAATGAAAGGCATGCCTAGGGATAGAAGTACTTCGACCCATGAAGATATCATGGTTTAGTAGGCGGGAGTAGTCTACTAACTGGGTGATGGCTCCGTCTTGTTTATGGGTTTACCCGTCTTGGGATGACGATCCACTTACGGCTCCGGTGCATCCTTGTGGTGTTAGGACCGTCTTGGAACTTCGGTTCACCTACAGACTTGCCCGTCTTGGGACTTCAGTCCATCTTGATCCTGTTTTCGAAGCTATTGTCTTATTTATGGGAATTCTTGTAAAAGTTGATAAACTTGAAGTAATGACTTGTATGATTTGGCTAAAAATGAATAAATTAGCAATGGTCATTAAACCATAATAAAGATCTTGAAAATGATATTGTTATTGAACTTGAAAGGTTATTGATGATTGATTTTGATGATGTATTGATAATTTTTTGCTAATGAACTTGAAAGTGTTCTTGAAGTTAAACTTGAGCTTGATGAGAACTTGATTAGGAAATTGGTTAGGTGCTAGGAAAAACTTCCTAATGAACTTCATAACAAAATGACAATGTTGTAGATATTGAAAATTGAAATTGATATGGACATGCTTGATAATCAAAATGATTAATGAACTTGAATAAATAAGAGAACATGATATGTCTTGTACATGATCTTGATGTTTGGAATATTTGTTTTGTGAGCCAACCCTTAATCCAATACCCTTTTCTAGTGGTGTGATCTTGATGTATTTTTTGTCAAGTTAATATGAGTTTTTGTTGGCTTAATTGACTATATTATGATTCTGGGAATCATATTGAGTGTTTGATATTCAACTTGATATTAATTTTGTTGGTAAGTTTTAGTTTTGCTTGAATTGGTGTTGCATTTATAGAATAGGTAAGAACTTGGAAATTGAAAATTGTAGACTTGTGTTGTTGCTGCAACAAGTTAGCCAAATAGGCAACTTGTTCAGTTTTGTTGCCCAAACGGTTGGGTCACTTGATAATTTGAGTGTTTGTATATATTGTTTTATGATCATAGATGATATGTTTAGAATTGGAAAGTATTCCGATGTCATTCGGATGTGTTTTGGAGTTGAGCAATTCGCTCAAAAACCAGCCTGGGTGGCAGAAATTTTCTGGTTTTTACCTTCAACTTCAAAACCTCTGTTCTCCCTCATCCGGACTCCGATTTAGGCGTCATTTGCGGCCATGGATTCATCATCAAGTCTAGTTTCCAATAATATAGTTTTATCATCAAAACTCAGGGATTTACATGGTCCGTCTGGATCAACACGGTCAGACCGTGTGAGCTGCTGATTTTAAGTGTCAATGGAATAAAACCACACAGTCTGTGTGTATATACACGGTCAGGCCGTGTTGTATGCTATTACTCTTGGTCTTCACTTGTAATTTTGACTTGTTTTGATGTCTACTTTTTATTTATCTATTATTATGATTTTTTAAAATGATTTAATGAGATATTTTTCATCCTTAAATTTGGAAAACTCCTCTTAGGATGTTTATCCTTCCAAACTTTGTTTATCTAAGTATTTCAAGCTTAGATATTACTTGTTTAGGATTTTGTGATCCCATTTATGAATTATATGAATGTAATTTGACTTGAAATATTGTTGAATATTCTTACTAGTGTTATTTTCTCCTCAATTGATCGATTTTCTTAAACGAAAAAGATTTTGATATACAAAACACTTTTGTATTAAGCAAAAGAACTCATGCAAAGTCCTAAGTCCTTGAGGATGAACTTAAAGGTTTCTTCTTTTAATTATTCATTTGGGTTGTTTCTTATCAATTTATTTTGATCCTTCCAAAGGTTAAATGGATAACGGATATTGTTTTGATGAATATATTTTCGAAATGAATTTGATCACATTTGAGTTTTGTTACTTAGTAAACCTTATAAGGTTTTCAATTGAGCAGTTGTTCCTTGTTAGAGAAATATCATGTGTCTTACCTTAGATAACGAAATGTTACGTTAGGTCAATGTCTCTTTAGAGTTGGGTTGTTTGGACTAAGAGGGAGTTTGGCTCTTGATTGATCATATTGATTGATTGCTTTGATTGTCTTGATGGGTGGCCTTGATTGATTGCATGATCGAAAGATTTTTTCTTGATGGGTTTTCTTGAATGATTGATTGATTGATTGTCTTGATTGATTGCTAGAACTAAATTGTTAAATAAGCATGATGGAACGTGATTAACCTTAATAATTGGTAAATCATGAGATGAACATGATTACATGACATGACATGTTATAGATATTGCACTAGCATAAATGATTGCTATGTGTAACTAAACTCCCAGTCTAGGGCTACGAAGTAGCCAAACTATGTAACCCTAATTTGGTTATTACTTTTATGAATGAGACAGTTTTTATTCTTTCTCTTGCTTGTGCTTAATGCTTGCTTTGCTTGATCACCAATTGCATGATTTAGTAATTTAATGAATGCTTGGAAGAGGTTTATTGGATTAGATTAGGGCAAGAGAATGTGTTTATTTATGTTACTAGGAATAGAACATAAAGTTCACATATTCAAGGATAAGTGTTTCTTAATGCATTTGCCTAAACTATTCACATAGGAAAATGGAATTAGAATAGGTAGATAGTCTCATGTGTGTTCGGAAGAAACCTTGGGAATAGTAAACCTTGAGAATAAGAATAAAAGCTTCTTGACATATTAGGCATGATGGGTTACTTGTGAGGTGAATTCGTAGACCTAGAACTTAAACTCTATATTGAATCCTTACCTTAAGAAGTTAGTTTGTTTGATTTTTCATAATATTTGCTCTCATAAATTTTACGCTTAATTATAGGAAATTTTATAGAATTGATCTTAGATTAGCTTTAGTCCCTGTGGGTTTGACAACCTGAATTTAATTCACTTTACTACTTGATCACGTGCACTTGCGTGTAGAGAATCTTAGTAATTGCATCACTTTATATTATTAGGATTTTTGACATCACAATGCGAGCGAAGTGAGAAGCTTCCTTGGCTTAGCGGATTACTATCGACGCTTTGTTAAGGAGATTTCTTCAATTGTAGGTCCGCTAACCAAGTTGCTTCAAAAGGGTACAAAAATTGCATGGACGAATAAATGTCAAAAGCGGACTCACCGAAGCTTCTGTTCTTGTTCAACCAGTTGAAGGGGTCGATTATGTGATATACAGTGATGCCTCATTGAATGGTTTGGTTGTGTTCTGATGCAAAGGTTATAGCATATGCGTCACGTCAACTTAAGCCCCATGAATGCAATTATCTTACGCATGACTTAGAATTGACGGCTATAGTTTTTGCGCTCAAAATATCGAGACATTATCTTTATGGTGCTAGATGTTATGTTTACACTGATTATAAGAGTTTGCAGTACCTTCCTACTCAGAAGGAGTTAAATTTGAGACAGCGTCGATGGATGGAGTTCTTGAAGGATTAATACCTTGAAATTAACTACCATCTGGGTAAGACCAATGTAGTGGCTGATGCTTTAAGCAGAAAGTTAATACATGCTTTGACAGTAATGATGGCGAGACTAGATGTAGTGGATGGCGGTGTTATGGCTGAATTGGTTGTGAAGTCGAATTTTGGACTGCGCATTCTGGCTGGTCAAAAGGCTGGCAGTGAGGAAACGACAGTTGTGTTACAGAAAATGGAGAAAGGGAAAATGCAGGAGTTGAATCCTAAGGGTGATAGTAGTTTGTACTTCTCCAATCGGTTATATGTTCCGGATTTGTAGGGGATCCGAGGAGAACTGTTAGCAGAGGCTCAAAATGAAGTTTTCGCCATACATCCTGGAGCTACTAAAATGTTTTACGAGTTAAGAGCATTATACTGGTGGCCGAGTATGAGGCGTGATATTCTTCAGTATGTGGGGAAATGTTTGATATGCCAGCAGGTGAAAGCGGAACATCATGTTCCTTTACGGTTACTGCAGTCAATTTCAGTACCAAAATGGAAATGGAATGTGGTCGTTATAGATTTCGTGGTGGGTCTTCCGCTAACCCGTACTAAGCATGATGAGGCTTGAGTGGTGTAAAAAGAATTACGAAATTGGCACACTTCATTCCTGTCCGTGTGGATTATTCCATGGAGAGATTGGCCGAAATTTATATCAAAGAACTGGTAAGATTGCATGGTATGCCGTCGTCAATCATATCGGATAGAGACCCTCGTTTCACTTCGAGATTTTGGTTTAAATTTCAGGACGCTTTGGGAATTAAACGGAAGCTCAGTACTGCTTTTCATCCACAAACTGATGAGCAATCCAAAATGGTTATTTAAATTCTTGAAGATATGCTCAAATGTTGTGTTTTAAAGTTTCAGTCTAATTGGGGGAGATACCTGCCATTGGTGGAATTTGCTAACAATAATTCGTACCAGTCGAGTATTCAGATGGATCCATATGAGGCCCTATACGGGCGAAAGTGTAGAACTCCTTTATGCTGGACGGAATTGGGTGAGGGTAAGATTGTTGGTCCTGAGATTATTTAGGAGTCTGGAAAAAAGGTAAAGTATATACGGGAGAAACTGAAAGAAGTTGCGGACCGGAAGAAGTCTTATGTTTATCTGAACTGGAAGGAAATTGAGTTCCAAGTTGAGCAGAAAATCTTCCTCAATGTATCACCTTGGAAAAAGGTCATGCGGTTCGGAAAGAGAGGTAAGTTAGTACCTCGTTTTATTGGGCCGTTTGAAGTTTAGGAGAGAGTTGGACCAGTGGCATACCGATTGGCGTTACCGCCTGAGTTAGCAAAGATATATAATATGTTCCATGTGTCGATGCAGAGACAGTACCGGTCTGATCCTTCGCATGTGAATTCGGCCCCTAAAGTTGAGTTGCAACCGGACCTTACTTATGAGGAAGAACCTGTTAAGATCTTGGCTAGGGATGGGAAAGAGTTGAGAAAAAAGCCGGTATCGATGGTTTAGGTACTCTAGAAGAATTATGCAGTGCGGTAAGCAACTTGAAATATTGAAGAGTCCATGCGTATTCGATATCCGCATCTATTTATTCCAGGTAAATTTCGAGGACGAAATTTCTTAAGGGTGATGGAGTTGTAACAAACCGCTTTCGGGCTTAGTAGCTTGGTTTAGAAGTTAGGGGTTTTAATGATAATTGTTAGAAGTTCTGACATAATTTGTAATATTTCCTAAGTCTAGGGGGTTTTATTATTAGACATAGTATAAGACCATTATGAAACCCTAGAGAGTCAATCCTGCCTCCTTCACGTTTTTTAGAGTTGAGAGAATCATGAGAGTCAGAGCAACTGTTCGCTAGGGTTTCCGCCAAAGTTGATTTCTTGTAAGTCTCTTGCGATTGTATGTTCCATTAACGTATTACTGCACATGTTCTAACGGTAGATAATCTTTTTCAATGCATAGGTTCAGTTCTGCGATCTTGTTTCCGATTAGGGTTCTGTTAGGGTTCCGCCGTGATTCTGAATTCTGGTAAAATTCATTTTGTCTTACACTCAAATCTCGTGTTATTATTCTGTTCTCGATCGCCAATTCGGTGATTCCATCAGTTAGGGGTTTTCTGTCGAGATACTATGCGGTAGGCGTCGCGGATTGCAGTGACACTGTAGTCTGAGTTGTTTCAGTAAGTCTCGTACCTTTCAGTCAGCTCCGTATCTTGGTAGAGTCTGTCCGGTTCAGTTAGGGCCTTGTTCTGTTGGGTTCAAGTTGAGTAGGACCGTGTATTCCGCGATTAACATTCTGGTTCCATTTTGTAGAGGGTCAGGAGGAAGGAACTGCTCGGGCTGAGGAGTAAGCGTTTCGCTGTTGGTTCTGCAGTCGTGGTTAGTATTTCGTTTTTAGTCCAATATATTATATGTGATATTATTTTCTGGGTGCTGCATGTGTCAATTGGTTGTTATCTGTCTGCCGAAATAAGCCTACTATCTAAATACCGAACTGTTAATATTAAACTAATTTTGAATTACCAATTATATGTTAAATTGGCTGAAATAATGAACTAAGTACCGATCTTGATTACTGGACTGTTGAATACTGTAATTTAACCGAATAATTGCCCTAGGACAGCTTTAGGTGGAATCTATGGCATGCATAGGAATAGAGGATCCTCATACTGTTTATATTGGCTTGAAGTGCCACTACTGATACTGAACTGCTTGGCTTCGACCTTACTGAATTACTGAATACTGGGCTTCGGCCAATACTGCTACTGTACTGTATATTCCGTTTTCCGCTGATTAGCTACTTGGGAAATATTCTTAAAATATACGAAGACAAACTGTGATGTATTCGAATTGCTGACTGTTGTGTTTTGCCAAACTGGACTTATAAAGGCTGGATTAATGTTGTTTGTTTATATGAATTGGAATTAATGAACTGGTCACAAATTGGATGCTACATTCAAACCGCCGTGTTCGCGCGGCTTGGATTTCGTTGATCAGTTAGTATTCCTTGTTCCGGTTAGCCACTCTAAATAATTATACGAATTGGAATTTATAAGTTAATTAAGGGGTTGCGTCCGAGTTTAAAAAAGATAATCAATAACTGGTTGTTTGATTGGATGATTGGTGTGTTGACTAATATAGCGGACTCTAGGGATTCTGAAGAACCTTGCAGTGTGTGCTCCCATGATTTAGAGCCAAATCTAGGTCACTCTGTATGTGTATGTTGGAACGTGAGCTCTAACTTAGACTAATTCATAGTCTAACGTTTCCTTTATCTCTTCCTATTTTGTAATCTGAGAATAAAATCCCAGGCTGAGTGCTGGTACTCCAATTGTTTAGGTGTTGTCTCATATACAGATCACGGCATACATCATCAGCATTCCATTTTTATTACTGTTATGTTATTTTCGTACATTGATTCATGGATTGTATTTGGGACTTTTATCTTTGGAGTTGTATTGGATATTGCTGGACATTAGTATTGTTATGTTTCTTGGGACTGTTGGACTTTTGGACTATATGACTGATTTTGGGATTTTGAATTATTCAACTATTATGTTTTCATATTTGTTGTGTGATGTCAGATTCGTAACCATGGTTCTACTAGGGTGGGGGTTTGTCGTTACACAGTCTTCTAGCAATCTCGCAGATTTATTAACGAAGACTTTACCGACGTCAACTTTCGAGAAGCTATTTTACGGAATAGGAATGCAAAATCTTTCTAGATTAGATGATTAGGTTATGAGTGTAATTAACAGGGGGAGTTTTTGTAATTGGATTCCATAACTATACTCTTTTTCCTTCGTCCAGGTTTTCATCCCACTGGGTTTTTCTAACAAGGTTTTAATGAGGCTGTTAAAGTTTCAATAAATGGTGAAATCCAAGGGGGACTGCTGTGAATCCAGCTAATCATGTGTGGATTTCTACCATAACAAGTAAAGTGTGAATGTGTTAAAAGTGCCCGCATGCATATGTACTCATACACATTTGTGATATTTGTACTCTGTTAGCTCTATATATAAAGCATTATGTGTTGTGTAAACAGTTAGTTCTCACATATATAAAAGTGAAAATTCTAAAAAATGAGCTTTTTAAAGTTTAAAATACAATTATAGGCCTGTTTTGAAAAACTTACAAAAACAGGTTTTTAAAAGTTTAGTTTTCACTCCATAGGCTAAGTTTCCCAAAATACCCTTGAAATTTTATAATTCACAGATATTGTGAATTATGCTCACAGTCTGTGAATTACGCTCGCAGCTGTGAATGGCCTATGGAGTGAAAATCAAAGTTTAGTTTTGCAAACTTTTCAAAAATTGCCTATAATTATATAGTAAACTTTTTATGACTAAGAAATTCAATGGACTCTATATAAAATAGAGGTGATCATTTCTCTTCCAATTGTTGTCTTGGCTTTGGCGTTTTTCTGATCTGCACAATCCGCCATACTCTACTACTATTGTTGTTGATTCAGTTTGTTTTGGGTAAGTGTTGTAATCTATAATTCATTAATTTCTATTTTATCATTTTTATTCTTCTATTCTACCTCATATTCTATTTTTCTTTTATAACAGTATATAATTTTTTAAGAATAAATTTAAATTTTAAATAATTTTTATCCATTAAAATTATAAATACTATTTAAAAATAATAAAATTCACTAAAAACTAATTTTAAATAGAATAGAATTCAAACAAAAAAGTATGTACAAAATCATTTTGATAAAAAGATAAAATTGTTTACAAAATGCTTTTGATGTCATTTTTTAAATATAAAACCATATACCGATTATCTAACTAAAAAAAGGGTCTATTCTGACTTGTTAAAAAAAAAACAAAAAAAAATAAAATAAAATAATAAAAAAATAAGATTATAAGTTGATTGGATAGTGGGAAGAGGTTTGGTTGGAATGGGTGGCAGCGTAACGGCGGGAAGAGAAGGGATTTGAACGCTAGGGAGTGGTGGGATCGGAACGTTTGGGAGGGGTGGCAGTTTGGGATGCGAAATGGGGTGGGATGGGTGGGAATCGGGGTCAGCAGAGGAATCGTAAAAGGCTGGATTGGCTGTTAAAAAATTACAGTCTGTACACGTGTATATAAGAGCCGGTAAATGGTCCGCTCAGCCCGCCTATGAAGGATTGCATAAAAAAAGGATTAGGTAGTCTGTAATTTAATTTAATTAGATGGTACCGTGCATAATGCGCTGAATAATAAATATTTAAATATTAAAATTATTATATTTATAAAATATAATTATAATTATATATATAAATATAATAAATTAGATAAAATTTTGATAAATAATAGTAAAAAAAAATTATATAAAAAACAAAATTAAAATATTATTAAATTTATCCATGTCAAATCGTTTCACCATATGTGTTGAATTCAATCTGACACTAACCTATTTACTATTACGCCGATGTGTATCAAGCCATTTGATCCATTTATTAAAAAAAAAATATAATTTTATGAAATAGTACATTGATTTTAATAAATTCAATAATATAATTATAAATAGGGATAGTTTTATTTTTGTTATTTTATAACTTTTATTTACTTTATATCCCGGCTTAAATTGACACTTTTACCCCTATACAAAGCCATTTGCATGGATTTGTGAAGGTGTGAAAATGGTTTATGAAAAATATATGTGAAGCCTAATTTAAAAAATCAAAATTTGGGTAGCTCAAACAAATAAATAAAGGGGTTATTTTTTTAGTTTTGAATATCTAAACTTTGTTTGGTCCATTTTATATAATTTTTCTTATAAATATAATTTCAAATATAAATAAGTTTGCAATATTATTCTAATTAATATATATATATATATATATAAACATTCAAAATAAAGGTTTTATTGCCATCTATTTAAGTAAAATTATTATAAATTAATAGTTTAATGGGTATAGCAGCTCGAATCTACAACTGAGTTTAACTTAGAATTGGTTGTACTTTTAAGAAACGGTTTAAGACCGCTTTGATAAAAGATCCTGGAAGAGACAAATAAATGAAATATGGAACCTTTGGGGACAATGGTGTGGTGTTTGGCTAGACATTCTAATACTCAAATTAGTATCGTCCTTTAAAAAAATAAAAAATAGAATAAACAAAGAGATAAAAGAATCTTATCTTTTATGTCCATTTGAATAATCACAAAGAGGTTGGATCATATGAGAGCTATTAGAGTAGATTAAGTGAGTCGGGTTGCCTAAGCAATGTCGGAGTTTTAGAGTGTTATCACTTCATATATCTTAATAGGTGGAGAATCGATTCTTAAAATGGCTTTGAATGAGCTATTTATATGCAGCTTGAATACTGTTGTTATAAAGAGTGGGGATGATCCCATGATCCTCACAGCCAAATCCTTTGCAAAATCTAGGTTTCAATGAGGATTAGTAAAATATTTGTTGGATTCATCCTTGCGGGCGATTGGGCTTGGGCCTTGGCTTGGTTATTTGTTTCGTGTAAGAAGTCTTATGTTTGGGATAAGGAGTCTTATGGGCACTTTAGTGACCCGGTGGGCCAAAGGTCTAGTGGGTTTTGTTAGGTCGTACGACTTACCCATTTCTATTTAGGCTTGAAGCCGTTTTTGGTGGGTTTGGTTCGAGCGGTTTTAAATGACCACTACAATGGATTTATCGTATTGATCCAGATTATCTAATGTCAACTCTTTAATCTTTAAACTGGTTCGGGTTGTATCATGACCAAATTGTCACCCCTAATTAAATTATAAAAAAATAATAATTATATATGAAATAATAAATAATGAAAAAAGAATTATCAAGAATAGTTGTATATACTTTTATTTGTTTTTAATGAGCCTAGGTAGATCTTTTTTTCTTTTTTAAAAGGAAATGGTGAAAAAATTGATTTAAATCAAGTGGTTAAAGTTCAACTTTGAAATTTGAGTCACCCAAGTATATGAGGAATTTATAAATTTTTATAGCAAATAAATAGACAAAATAAGAAAAAAAAAACAACAAATAGTTTTAAAGAATTAATCACCCTAATTTTATTAAAATAATTATTTATAAAATTTTATATAAATTTAACTTAAAAATTAAAATAATTTATCATTTATCATCTTAATTTACTTATATGTTTTCAAATATGGATATCCATTAAGAAAAATAAACAAAAATTTTGTCCTTAACTGAAAAAATAAAAGCTATTTTTTATATTTTATTTTATTTTATTTTAAAATTTTAATGATATGAAAATAAATAATTTCAAATTGAATTGTAGTTTAAATATTATAATAAATTTATTTATTTTTTTAATTATACTTATATTTTGAATTTAATAATTATTTAAATTCAATATTAATTAAAGAAAACTAAATGTGATTTTTTCTTTCTTCCACCACTATGATGTTTTCAATTTAAAAAAAATAAAAATCAATCTTCTTTTAGAGAGTAAACATGATTCTTTTTTTAATATTAATGAAATATATAATCATGATATACTTTTTTTAATAAAATAATAATTTACATTTTTATATAATATTTTAAAGTTAATTAAAAAAAATATAATATATCTCATTATTTTAATTTTATTATAATTTATTAAGTCGATTTTTATAATTTATTTATATTTAGTTTAAATGCGTGTTTGAGAAACCTTTTCAATTAGCGTTTAAGATAGCGTTTAGATTACATATTATCTTTTTAAAAAAATACGTATTTAGTAATAGCGTTTAGCATTTCAAATTAGAAAGTTATCAAATATAACTTTCAACCTAAACACTAATAGTGATTTAGTAATTTTAGTAAATTTCATATCTAGCAGTTAATTTAAAAACTAAAATTAATACCAAATATTCAATCCAACAGCTAACTTTCTAACAGCTAACTGTTAACGTTATCTGAAATGCTGATCTAATAGCTAATTGAAAATCTAATGTTAAACATATTGTAATTAATATATTTTATTAATATTAAAAATTTAAAATTTATTGTATTTTTCTTAACTTTATTGTTTTTATTTATATATAATTTTAATACCTTATCTTCTAATATATTTAATTGTTCACTTTATAATTTTTTTTAAAAAAATATTTATCATATTTTAAGTTTCAATTTTTATATTGATAATTTTAAAATATGAGATAACTTTAATTTTAAGTTATATCATGATAAAAAAAATTATAAAACTCTATCATATTATACTATAATATAATTTATGATATTAAAAAGATATGTATATATATTATTTAAGTTTGATAGAAAATCCAACTATATCAGAGAGATGAATTTGAATATAAATTATTTTTCGGATTTAATCTAAAATGATACTATACTAGATAATTATATTTTGAAATTATTTTGTTTGATATATATAAAAAGAAGGGGGAAAATATAAATTATAATCATAGATGGAAATTTATAAATGGTTGATAAATAAATAAAAATAATTTCATAATAAATGTGAATTAAAATGATCCAGTTATAAATCAATACGAATGAGTTCCAGTTATAAATATGCCATGACAGTAGGCTACACATCATTACTCCATATCAATTTTAAATTTATAATAATATTATCATCCATTAAAGTAATATATACAACAATATTTGTTTTTCTAAATTAAAATTATTTAAAAAAAATCTTTTACTCATCAATATAATTTAATAAAAATATAAATTACAGATATACATGAATATAAATAACTAAATTTAAATCAATATATATATATATATATTACTATTTATTTATAGTTATGGAACTCCTAATTTTAAATTTATACTAATATTATCATCCATTAAAGTAATATATACAACAATATATTTTTTTTCTAAATTAAAATTATTTAAAAAAAAATCTTTTACTCATCAATACAATTTAAACAGAAAAAAAATTACAGATATACATGAATATAAATAAATAAATTTAGATCGATATATATATATATATTACTATTTATTTATAATTATGGAACTCCTAATTTTAAATTTATACTAATACTATCATCCATTAAAGTAATATATACAACAATATTTTTTTTTCTAAATTAAAATTATTTTTTTTAAATCTTTTTACTCATCAATACAATTTAACAAAAATATAAATTACAGGTATACATAAATATAAATAAATAATAATATAATTTTCAATTTAAATCGGTATATACTACTATTTATTTATAATTATGGCACTCCAACAATGACAAATTTGAAGCATTCCCATTCTTACTAAGAAGATTCTTCCGGCGTTAAGCAGATAAAACCGTGGAAAAGGAAGTCTTCAAATATTCTTACTGTGGAACATCCGTAGACTTTGATGGTTGTTGACTCATTGAATGTGTAATTAGATCGATTGATGGTGAAGTATTGGAGACATTGTTGTGTTGCTTAGAGCAATCTGCCGATGGTAGATTATTTCTTGAAATATTTGTTTTACTGATTTAACACGGAATTGAAGAAGATCAAGAAAATGTAAATCTAACGGGGAATTGAAGAATATCAAGAGAATGTAATTCCTGCAATTATAAGAAACAAAAGAAATATATTAGAATGATGTATAAACCTAATAATAAGACGAAAATATATAGCATCAAAACAAATTATAATGAGAAGTAAATAAAGTTATGAATATAAATATTGGAGAGGAGGAGAAAAGATTGAGAAGTTATGAGTATAAATAGTGGAGAGGAGGAGAAAAGATCGAGATGGAATGAAACTCCATCGCATACTAAGATAAATATTAAATATTTATTTTTAATTTGAACTTATTTCAAAATAATCTATTTATTATAAAAATAGTTATATTTACTGTGAAGTTATTGTTGAGTGAGTTGACAATATTAAATTTTATTTTATTATCATAAATAAATTATTTTTTAATTTTATATTTATCATGGATAATTTAATAATTTATATTATATTTAATATATAAAATATAATTATTTTTATAAAAATAAAAATTTCAAGACAGTATTGTCTAATTAATACAAATGTGTTGTTTGAATAGGATTTGTCCTGAAACATTTCTGCTTATATACATATATAGATTTCTTTATTTTTATTTTATTATAGCAGCTCATTTTGGACTAAACCTAATCCAATGGATATAAGGTGTAGGTTAAACGGGTCGGTCCATGTACTATTAGTATATATTTTTTAAATTAAAAATAATATATTTCATATTAATACTATTAAAATTCATTTAACCATCAAATTAGAGTTTAATGATTTAATTTTATTAATTTTGTAATTTTTAATTAAATGAATACCTTAAATTTTAATTTTTAACTAGTATAAATTATTTTATGAAAAGATTGTTTAATAAAAATTTATATATATAAAGATCATTTTTAATGTTATATAATTAAATATATAAAATAAAATTATTTTTTCAATATGGCGGGTTAGCGGACTAACTACCCAGTTATGTGGGCCAACCCGCATAAACTTGTGAGTTAAATGGACCAGGTTAAGCGAGTTCATTTTCTTGACTGGTCAAAATTTCATTGACCCTAACCCGACCTATATGCGAGTTAAATGGGCCAACATAGAGGCCACAATTCAAAATATAAACTAACTCCACTATTATAAATTGTATGCCGAGGCTTGCACAAACGGTAATATCCTCAAATAAAAATTTTCTCTTTTACTTGGTTGCTAAGGAGTTGACAGGAATCTGTTTCCAGGATACAATTGCACTACCTTTCGCGAGAAGCAACCATTGACGAAAGATTCTAGTAAAGTACAAAGTAATTGCAGAGATTGTTTGTTGGTGTAGTATTTCAAAAGTATTAGAATTCTCCAAAAAAAATAAAAATAAAAACTACTCACGTGTTTTCCTTCTTATGGTTAAATAATAACTTGACATCTATCTTCACAAGTCATGATTTTTTAAATTGCTATCAGAATGGTTGTGTTTGATTCAAACACTTACACATTTTCACAATTTTGACGTATCAATACGATTTTATGTTTAAGTAAATATAAATAAAAATTGTAACTATTAGAATAAATTAAAAAATTTATTCTTTCATTAAACCAAGCCCAAGAGCGCAAGGCCCAAGGCCCAAGACCCATCTTTTTTATTAAATATGTTAATAATTGATATCTCTCTCATTGATTGGTCTTTTAAGACTATGTATTGAACTCTACTATCACTACAACATTTTTATTCGGTGGTAACAGCTGAAAATTGTGACCTATAGTAGGAAAAATCGTGGCCTATAGAATAGGCAACGATTTGGCAATGATTTTTCATCTATAGGACTACGAGTCGTTACCTATTCTTTAACCCAAGATTTTTTAGCTTTTGTGGCAATGGAAAAAAATCGTTGTCTATTAGATTACACTACGGTTTTACACCATAGATATTTTGACTACGATATTAAAACGTTGTCCTTATATACTTAAACAATAGTTTAAAAAATCGTTGTCTATTTATTTAGACTACGATTTTAAACAGTAGATGGATACATTGCGCTATTAGCTAATTGTTTATTCTTTTAGACCACAATTTTTTTTTATATAATATGGCAATGTTATTTAACCATGGCCTATATTACTTTAAGCTATAGATTTAAAAAGCGTTGTGTATTTATGATGGTAGCGATTTAGAAAATTGTTCCCTTATTGTAGAACTCTTGCCTAAAACTATATAATTAATTTTTGGGTCATATTATTATATGGTGATAATTTCTTGTTTTGAGCCGATCCAAAATCAAAATCTTTGTTTTCGCCCAACATGAGAAATCTTTCAAAAGTAAACAATTATAAATATTTTTTTGCTACAAATGAACCAAGTTTACTATGTTACCCTTGATATTAAAAAACAAAATAAAAATAAAATCCAAAAAATAGAAAATTTAAAAATAAATAAGAATTTCCAATCTACCCCTATGTTATCCGTTTGAATCCAAAATCATATCTCCTACCTCGTCACATTCAACGTTCACTACTCCGATATCCGGTCTCTCCTCCTCTCTACTCTCTACTCCTCCGGCAGAGACCCCATCTTCAACTTTCACTCTGTACAATGCCTCAATTCCGCAAATTTCCTCTCCAATTCTGCTAGAAAATAAATTTATTAATGGTTCTTACACAATAGGAAAAATAATCCCAATTGTATTAGAACCCTAACTTTTACAATCATAATTCATCACGTTCTTGGAACACCGAATTCAATTTTATTTGTCCCTTAATAATTCATAAGCATGTCTGCACATGTCTCTCCAATATATTTTTGAAAATTCATATTCCATCACAACTCAAAGGTCTGTTTTTAAAGTTTTTCATTCTTGAGCATGGTAGTGTTAATATTATGGTGCAGGGGTGTAGGGGTCTTGAATATATGATTTTAGAGTTCATGGTAATGTCAATATGGATATTGGATAGTGTTTGGAGTCAATTGTATGGTATAGGACCACAATTTTACGAGTTAGGGTTGAAATTCCCGATTTTACGTTTTCCAGTGATTTTCTGGGTTCCATACCAGGAAATTGTCTAAAATTATGCCATTTCCCAGTGTCCATGCATGGAAAAAGACCTTCTTTTTTTGTCAATGATTTCCTGTTATCGACACCGGGAAATAAGCCAAATGAGCTCCTATTTCCGGGTGTCCATACCGGGAAACGACTTTGATGCATTATTTTTTTCTACGTTTAAATAATTTGTGTTTTCTTTTTTCAGAAACGAGTTTGAAAAAGACACTAGTGTACTTCAAGTTCGTTGTGGAGAGTGTAAAGATTTAGGACATACCATTCGCACGTTCCCAAACAAACATATCGAAGTTCCGGATTTAGAAAAATTACCACAGAATGAAGATTTGACACAAGCAGCGAACCCCCTATTGAAAGCTCCTCCGGGGATATACCATTCCATTCGGAAGCTAACTCACCCCATTCTCTTTTACTTTAGATATATCACTTTTGTTATGAGTTTGTTTGAGCGACGTTTATCAAATGCTTTTTGTCGAATATGGTTTGGTCGTTGAATTTGGTTTGGTTGTAAGTATAATTTTGAATGCAGAAATTTATTTCGGAAAAATGAAATTATCATTAAATAGTTTGTTTCCCTCTTTTAACATATGGAATCTGGATATTTTTGTACTATTTTTGGTATTCACACCGTGAAAATGTCATATTCCAGGTCAACAAATCGGAAAATTGGACCCAAATTTACCTATTTCTCAGTGTTTATGCATTGAAACAAGGCATGTGTTTTCTAAGATATATACCGAGAAACAATTTATTTTGAGCATTGTTTCTCGATGTTGAGGCATGAAAATTAGACCTCAAAATAACAGTTTTTTAGGTAATCATACCAGGAATCTGTACCCGAATTTACCTATTTCACGGTGTTGAGACATGGAAACAAGTCATTGGTTTCCTAAGATCTAGACCCGGAAATAGTTCATTTTGAGCAATGTTTCCCAGTATGAGACCATGGAAATTACCTTTGTTAGATTAACTTAAGACCCAAACAAGCTAAAATACACTTGAGAACACTAAAGAGTCCAGCACAGATCATTTGTAACTTGGAGTTTTGATGTTCATTCCAATGGACGTGCAAGAGTAGCACATGATGGACTATATATTACTACGTAGGTCATGCAGAACATCTTTTTTTTTTTTTTACTTTTCCAATGATAATATTTTATGATATAATTGCGTTCCACTAAGTGAAAGAAAGCGTAATCATCCACAATTACCATTTAAAGCTACTAAATATAAAAATTAAGCAACTTATATACAAACCAAGTCATAAAAGCGTGCATTAGTATTTGAGAGTTGGGTTAAACCACAAAAAATGCTCTCTTATGGTAGTAGTGGGTGTGGCAAGTTGTTTGGAGTTTGAATTTATATCATTGAATATCAGAAAACATAGTTTCCAGGTCGGTATACTGGGAAACTGAACCCAAATTTAACTATTTCCCAATATATATGCATGGAAATAAGGCATGTGTTTCCTAAGATATATATCAGGAAACAGTTTATTTTGAGCATTGTTTTTCGGTGTTTAGTCATGGAAACAAGTCATTAGTTTCCTAAGATCTAGACCGAGAAACAAATCATTTTGAGCAATGTTTCCCCGTATGAGACCATGGAAATGACCTTTGTCAGATTAATTTAGACTCAAACAAGCTAAAATACACTTGAGGCCACTAGGGAGTCCAGCACAGATCATTTTTAGCTTGGAGTTTTGATGTTCATTCCAATGGACATGTAAGAGTAGCACATGATGGACTATATACTACTACGTAGGTCATGCAGAACACCTTATTTTTTGACTTTTTCAATGACGATATTTTATGATACAATTGCGTTCAACTAAGTGAAAGCAAGCATAATCATCCACAGTTAGCCATTTAAAGCTACTAAATATCAAAATTAAGCAACTTTTATAAACAAACCTGGTCATAAAAGCGTGCATTGGTATGTGAGAGTTGGGTTAAACCTAAAAAAAATGCTCTCTAATGGTAGTAGTAGGTGTGGCAGGTTATTTGGAGTTGGAATTGATGTCATTTAATGTCAGAAAGTATAGTTTCCGGGTCATCATACCGAGTAACTGAACCCAAATTTACCTATTTTCCCAGTGTGTATGCATGGAAATAAGGCATATGTTTCCTAAGATATATACCGAGAAACAGTTCATTTTGAGTATGGTTTCCCAGTGTTTAGGCATAGAAACAAGTCATTAGTTTCCTAAGATCTAGACTGGGAAATAGTTCATTTTGAGCAATGTTTTTCGGTATGAGACCATGGAAATGACTTTTGTCAGAATAATTTAAGACCTAAACAAGCGAAAATACACTAGTGTCTTTTTCAAGCCTATTTCTGAAAAAAGAAAAAGACAAATTATTTAAAGGCAGGAAAAACTTATGCATCGACGCCGTTTTCCGGCCTAAAGACCTGGAATTAGAAGTAATTTTTGCCTATTTTCCGGTGTTGATACTAGGAAATCACTGACAAAAAATTCATGTCTGTTTCCATGCATAAAGGGAGGGAAACATTCAAAATGAGCCCCTATATCCCGGTATGGAGGCCAGTAAATGGTTTACCTCTTATGAAGGATGGAAACCGGCCTTCTAATGGACTATTTCCTGGGCTTCAACATTGAAAATCACTGATCGATATTATCCTGTCTGTATCCCGATATTGTGACCGGGAAAGAGGTAAAAAAACCACCTATGTCCCGGTATAGATGTCTGGAAACCAATAAATTATTTACCAGCATGTGTCACGGTATCAATGTACGGAAATTAAATCTATTCATTTCCTGCCATGGACACTGGGAAATGGTGTTAATTTGGGACAGTTTCCTAGAATGGACACCGAGAAACAGCTGGAAAACTACATTCGAGATTTTCAACCCTAACTCGTCAAATTGCATTCCAATACCATACAATTAACACGAAACACTATCAAATATCCATAACGACGTTACAAGTAACTCTAAAATCATTAATTCAAGACCCATAAACCCCTAGACCATAACATTAACTTTACAATACTCAAGAATGGAAAAAACTTTAAAAACACATCTTTGAGTTATGATGGAAGATGAAAATTTAGTTACGTAGTGGATAATTATGTGTTGACATTCCTATGGATTGTTAATAGACAAATATGGATGAATTTGCTCTGAATTTGGTGTCCCAAGGATGTGGGGAATGGGGATTGTGAAAGTGAGGTTTCCAATACAATTGGGGATTATTTTTCCTAATGTGTAGGGAGCATAAGCAAATTTTGTGAGGGGCTTTTATTTAATATGGTGGGGTCTATATGTGAATATTATTTTTGAATTCAAATATTTAAATTGAAGGGCATAATAGACTTTCCATATCTTTAAAACAAATAAATATAACTTAAATTGATTTTAAATTATTTTTTTTAATGGGAGGGGTATAAAGGTCTTCTTGGTTCATTTGTTGCAAAAAATTAATTAGATTGTTTAGTATTGTACAAATTTTAATCTTAGTTTAAAATTAAAATAAATTTAGTTTTTTGGGCCACTTTTGCAAATCACCCTATTATATGAGACATATTCTTTAAACTTAATCAATTACAAAATTGTATAATTTAATAAAAAGTAATTTGTAAATTAGCTTACATAAAGATGCATCAATTATAACTACTCAAGAACTTCTTTTGAAATCAATTAAATTAAGTGATAATTTCTATTTTTGGGCCGATCCAAAATCAAAATCTTTGTTTTAGCCCAACATCAGAAATCTTTCAAAAGTAAACAATTATAAATATTTTTTTGCAACAAATAAACCAAGTTTACTATGTTACCCTTGATATTATAAAATAAATAAGAATAAAATCCAAAAAATAGAAAATATAAAAACATATAAGAATTCCTAATCTACCCCTATGTTAACCTTTTGAATCCAAAACCATATCTCCTCCCTCGTCACATTAAAAGTTCACTACTCCGACATCCGGTCTCTCCTCCTCTCCACTCTTTACTTCTCTAGCAGAGACCCCATCTTCAACTTTCACTCCGAACAACGCCTCAATTCCTCAAATTTCCTCTCCAATTTTGCCAGAAGATAAATTTATTAATGGTTCTTACACAATAGGAAAAATAATCCTAATTGTATTGGAACCCTAACTTTTACAATCCTAATTCATCACGTTCCTGGAACACCAAATTCAACCTTATTTGTCCCTTAACAATTCATAAGCATGTCTGCACGTGTCTCTCCTGTAGTGTCGAACCCCCGCCCCGGTTGAGACCGTAGTGGGTGCCCGAACCGCCACATTAACGATGCAGTTGCCATTTACCATTTAGGAACATTTCAAAAGTCGATTAGTTTATATGATATTTGTGCGGAAAACGAATAAAGATGTTACTTTATTGAACATATGATACTTAGTTTAAATCATACGTAGATGATATTTAGAAATTCCAAATGAATAAAACATCTTTTACAACTATACTTCAAATATATTATAAGCTCATTTACAAATATGATAAAATTCTAAAATACATGTAACTTCACCATGAGAGCCCAAATACCACATGCCTTGCTCGATCGAACCTGAAAACATAATTTACGGGGAAAAAGAAAAAGAAGAAAGGGTCAGGCACACGCCTGGTTCGCATCCCATATCCCAAACAAGCACACACAAATGCTCTTACCTTTCTGTCGATATGCAATGCTTTAACACACAATGCAATTCTAATGTGAGCATCTCTAAGCTCACCTTAACAAATAGAAGTCAAACACAACCAATTCTTAGCAATCAATCATGCTAGTGAATCATTCGAGGCATGCTATGTCACACATTCATGCTCATTCTATGGTTTACCAATCATTAAGATTAATTTCATTTCTCCTTAACGTTAACCATATGTATCCATCAACCAATAATGCGATCAATACGACAATCAAGACAATCGAGTCAATCAAGACAATCATTTCAATTAAGTCATCAAGACGATCAATTCGATTAAGTGAATCAATACAATTACCTCATGACGACCAATCATTACAAAAGACTTGTGAGCCAAACTCCGCTTAGTCCAAACAACTCGGCTTAAGGAGATCACCAATCAATCCAACAATCGAAGATTTCAATCTTTAATCAATGGGGTTTAACCAAGCCACGATTATATTCAATTTTCAGGTTTTAAACACATTACCAAACTATGTCGAATTGCTTACCGATTTATATATCGAATTACAATTCGGAAACACATGAAATGCAATAAGTATGCCCCTGACCGAATTCAATACCGAACTGTATGCCGAATTACAGTTCAATGACTCTAATGCATGACTCAAAACGCCTCTGTCCGAGCTCACTACCGAATTATATACAGAATTACAATTCGATAACACACAATTTAAAGACAAACCCTCTGACCGAGCTACATACCGAGCTCCCTACCGAATTATAATTTGGTAACCCATGAAGATGACAAATATGCTCTCTAACCGAACTCGATACCGAACTAGACACCGAATTACAGTTCAGTATGAAATAACAATTAAAAGATCCAAGGTCATTTCTTGAACAAGAAGCAATCAACAAATTGACCACATTGCAAGTACTCATGTTACAAGACTTTATGGTTTTTAAATACCTTTAAAGATACTTCGTCGACAAGATATTCGATAACAAAATAACTTTTCAAAAATGGTCACAAGTAGGTGAGTTTACTAGCAGTTAAATATACTCGTGAAAGATTCAAAAAGTTTTGGAAACGATTCAATCAAGTGGTTTTTAATTAAAGAATTTCGATTCCTAAATATAGGATGTTTCGTACATTTAAAGAAGATTGAAGTCCTTGCAATATCATTGATTTATTTCTATAATTTTAAAACATATAGTAATTAAAGGACATCATCACAAGTTCATAGAAACAAACGGGACTCAATTTGGAGTCCGAATAAAAAACTTATACTAGTTACACGTATTTTTCCAAAAGCTGAAATTTACGAACCTTTGGAGGAGATTTAAAATCTGGATATAAATATGATCATATTTTTAAAATCTGAAGACATATTTGGAAAATAGACTTAAAGACGAATTCGTAGCCGCAAATGGCACCTAAATCGGAGTTCGGATGAGGGAGAACGAAGACCGACAAGTTGGAAAGGTAATATTGTAGCGCTCCAGAAGTCCATCCGCCGGCACCGTTGGCTGGCAGCGGACGAAGGAAAATTGGCAGCGAATGACGCGGCGCTCACTGTCCTCATTGGCTGCTACCATTCGCTGGCAGCGGGCAAGGAAAACTTAGCAGCGGACGTTCCCTGTCTTGGGCAGAATAGTGACACTTCTCAGGTCACCATCTGAGTGATTTGCTCAGTTTCAAAACCCGACAAAACGACATCGGAATGCAACCAAATTTTAAACACATCATCTATGCATATCAAACAATACATACAAACAATACATTTTTCAAGAGACCCAACCATTTAGGTGAACGAAACTGAACAAGTTGCCTATTTGGCCAACTTGTTGCAGCAGCAACACAAAACAACAATTTCCAATTTTCAAGTTCCTACTTATTCCACCATTTCAATACCAATTCAAGTAAAACCAACATTTACCAACCAAGTTAACAAAAAGTTGATTATTAGACATTCAATATGATTCCCCAATTAATAATTTAGCCAATTAAGCTAACAAAGACCCATTTAAACTTGACAAAAACATATTAGGATCATACCACTAGACAAGAGTATTGGACTAAGGGTTGGCTCACTAAACAAACATTCCAAAGCATCAAGATTATGCACAAGACATGTCATGATCTCTTAGTCAAGTTCATTAGTCATCTTGATTACTAAGCATGTTCATATCAATTCCAAATTTCCAATATCCAAAACAATGTCATTTTGTTATGAAGTTCATTAGGAAGTCTTTCCTACTACCTAACCAATTTCCTCATCAAGTTATCATCAAGTTCAAGTTCAAGTTTAAGAACCTTTTCAAGTTCATTAGCAAGACAATATCAATACATCATCAAGATCATCATCAACGACATTTCAAGTTCAATATCAAGCAAGTTTAAAATATTGCAAGTTCTAAACAATTCAAGTTCCGAAACATTTGAAGTTCAACATTCAAGGTCAAACAATCCAAGTCGAAATATTTCTAGTTCAAAAACATTTGACAAGTTAAGTTTCCATAATATATGACCAACCAATTTCAAATACTCAACAATCAAGTTCAATAGACACATTACTCCATTTTTAAGTAATCGCCCTTAATTCTAGCTTAATTAGTGAAAACGGGACGTTAGGGCCGACGCCATCGTTTTAGAGCCAAGCTCTCGTTGGGGTCCGAAGACCAATAATCCGTAGAGCCGATTTACTCTCCCTCTAGTCGGTCATCTACCTTTGGATTCGTTCGTTAGGCCAAAAGGCTGTGGTGCCGTCACACCCGTTAGGAGTCGTCACTCAATTTGTTCGTTTTTGGCCCCAATGCCAATTTATCGTTCATGTATACACATGTTGAGAATTCTCATTTTTCCCTATGGCATGCCACTACATTCGCTAACTAGCTATAATAAGGGCAATTATCCGTTTTAGTGATTCAACCACAATCACACATTTATCCTTTCTTTTATAACTTTCGTTTGCACATTTGACCTCTTAGAGGTACCTAGACAACATTGTCATTAGAAATCGTTTAGCCACAAGGCGAAACAATATGCACTTTCACATAGTCATAGATGCAATATGTTCATAATTATCAAGTCATTTGACCTCTTAGAGGTACCTAGACAACATTGTCATTAGAAATCGTTTAGCCACAAGGCGAACACATATGCACTTTCACATAGTCATAGATGCAATATGTTCATAATTATCAGTTCAGTATGAAATAACAATTAAAAGATACAAGGTCATTTCTTGAACAAGAAGCAATCAACAAATTGACCACATTGCAAGTACTCATGTTACAAGACTTTATGGTTTTTAAATACCTTTAAAGATACTTCGTCGACAAGATATTCGATAACAAAATAACTTTTCAAAAATGGTCACAAGTAGGTGAGTTTACTAGCAGTTAAATATACTCGTGAAAGATTCAAAAAGTTTTGGAAACGATTCAATCAAGTGGTTTTTAATTAAAGAATTTCGATTCCTAAATATAGGATGTTTCGTACATTTAAAGAAGATTGAAGTCCTTGCAATATCATTGATTTATTTCTATAATTTTTAAAACATATAGTAATTAAAGGACATCATCACAAGGTCATAGAAACAAACGGGACTCAATTTGGAGTCCGAATAAAAAACTTATACTAGTTACACGTATTTTTCCAAAAGCTGAAATTTACGAACCTTTGGAGGAGATTTAAAATCTGGATATAAATATGATTATATTTTTAAAATCTGAAGACATATTTGGAAAATAGACTTAAAGACGAATTCGTAGCCGCAAATGGCACCTAAATCGGAGTTCGGATGAGGGAGAACGAAGACCGACAAGTTGGAAAGGTAATATTGTAGCGCTCCAGAAGTCCATCCGCCGGCACCGTTGGCTGGCAGCGGACGAAGGAAAATTGGGAGCGAATGACGCGGCGCTCACTGTCCTCATTGGCTGCTACCATTCGCTGGCAGCGGGCAAGGAAAACTTAGCAGCGGACGTTCCCTGTCTTGGGCAGAATAGTGACACTTCTCAGGTCACCATCTGAGTGATTTGCTCAGTTTCAAAACCCGACAAAACGACATCGGAATGCAACCAAATTTTAAACACATCATCTATGCATATCAAACAATACATACAAACAATACATTTTTCAAGAGACCCAACCATTTGGGTGAACGAAACTGAACAAGTTGCCTATTTGGCCAACTTGTTGCAGCAGCAACACAAAACAACAATTTCCAATTTTCAAGTTCCTACTTATTCCACCATTTCAATACCAATTCAAGTAAAACCAACATTTACCAACCAAGTTAACAAAAAGTTGATTATTAGACATTCAATATGATTCCCCAATTAATAATTTAGCCAATTAAGCTAACAAAGACCCATTTAAACTTGACAAAAACATATTAGGATCATACCACTAGACAAGAGTATTGGACTAAGGGTTGGCTCACTAAACAAACATTCCAAAGCATCAAGATTATGCACAAGACATGTCATGATCTCTTAGTCAAGTTCATTAGTCATCTTGATTACCAAGCATGTTCATATCAATTCCAAATTTCCAATATCCAAAACAATGTCATTTTGTTATGAAGTTCATTAGGAAGTCTTTCCTACTACCTAACCAATTTCCTCATCAAGTTATCATCAAGTTCAAGTTCAAGTTTAAGAACCTTTTCAAGTTCATTAGCAAGACAATATCAATACATCATCAAGATCATCATCAACGACATTTCAAGTTCAATATCAAGCAAGTTTAAAATATTGCAAGTTCTAAACAATTCAAGTTCCGAAACATTTGAAGTTCAACATTCAAGGTCAAACAATCCAAGTCGAAATATTTCTAGTTCAAAAACATTTGACAAGTTAAGTTTCCATAATATATGACCAACCAATTTCAAATACTCAACAATCAAGTTCAATAGACACATTACTCCATTTTTAAGTAATCGCCCTTAATTCTAGCTTAATTAGTGAAAACGGGACGTTAGGGCCGACGCCATCGTTTTAGAGCCAAGCTCTCGTTGGGGTCCGAAGACCAATAATCCGTAGAGCCGATTTACTCTCCCTCTAGTCGGTCATCTACCTTTGGATTCGTTCGTTAGGCCAAAAGGCTGTGGTGCCGTCACACCCGTTAGGAGTCGTCACTCAATTTGTTCGTTTTTGGCCCCAATGCCAATTTATCGTTCATGTATACACATGTTGAGAATTCTCATTTTTCCCTATGGCATGCCACTACATTCGCTAACTAGCTATAATAAGGGCAATTATCCGTTTTAGTGATTCAACCACAATCACACATTTATCCTTTCTTTTATAACTTTCGTTTGCACATTTGACCTCTTAGAGGTACCTAGACAACATTGTCATTAGAAATCGTTTAGCCACAAGGCGAAACAATATGCACTTTCACATAGTCATAGATGCAATATGTTCATAATTATCAAGTCATTTGACCTCTTAGAGGTACCTAGACAACATTGTCATTAGAAATCGTTTAGCCACAAGGCGAACACATATGCACTTTCACATAGTCATAGATGCAATATGTTCATAATTCAGTTCAGTATGAAATAACAATTAAAAGATACAAGGTCATTTCTTGAACAAGAAGCAATCAACAAATTGACCACATTGCAAGTACTCATGTTACAAGACTTTATGGTTTTTAAATACCTTTAAAGATACTTCGTCGACAAGATATTCGATAACAAAATAACTTTTCAAAAATGGTCACAAGTAGGTGAGTTTACTAGCAGTTAAATATACTCGTGAAAGATTCAAAAAGTTTTGGAAACGATTCAATCAAGTGGTTTTTAATTAAAGAATTTCGATTCCTAAATATAGGATGTTTCGTACATTTAAAGAAGATTGAAGTCCTTGCAATATCATTGATTTATTTCTATAATTTTAAAACATATAGTAATTAAAGGACATCATCACAAGTTCATAGAAACAAACGGGACTCAATTTGGAGTCCGAATAAAAAATTTATACTAGTTACACGTATTTTTCCAAAAGCTGAAATTTACGAACCTTTGGAGGAGATTTAAAATCTGGATATAAATATGATCATATTTTTAAAATCTGAAGACATATTTGGAAAATAGACTTAAAGACGAATTCGTAACCGCAAATGGCACCTAAATCGGAGTTCGGATGAGGGAGAACGAAGACCGACAAGTTGGAAAGGTAATATTGTAGCGCTCCAGAAGTCCATCCGCCGGCACCGTTGGCTGGCAGCGGACGAAGGAAAATTGGCAGCGAATGACGCGGCGCTCACTGTCCTCATTGGCTGCTACCATTCGCTGGCAGCGGGCAAGGAAAACTTAGCAGCGGACGTTCCCTGTCTTGGGCAGAATAGTGACACTTCTCAGGTCACCATCTGAGTGATTTGCTCAGTTTCAAAACCCGACAAAACGACATCGGAATGCAACCAAATTTTAAACACATCATCTATGCATATCAAACAATACATACAAACAATACATTTTTCAAGAGACCCAACCATTTGGGTGAACGAAACTGAACAAGTTGCCTATTTGGCCAACTTGTTGCAGCAGCAACACAAAACAACAATTTCCAATTTTCAAGTTCCTACTTATTCCACCATTTCAATACCAATTCAAGTAAAACCAACATTTACCAACCAAGTTAACAACAAGTTGATTATTAGACATTCAATATGATTCCCCAATTAATAATTTAGCCAATTAAGCTAACAAAGACCCATTTAAATTTGACAAAAACATATTAGGATCACACCACTAGACAAGAGTATTGGACTAAGGGTTGGCTCACTAAACAAACATTCCAAAGCATCAAGATTATGCACAAGACATGTCATGATCTCTTAGTCAAGTTCATTAGTCATCTTGATTACCAAGCATGTTCATATCAATTCCAAATTTCCAATATCCAAAACAATGTCATTTTGTTATGAAGTTCATTAGGAAGTCTTTCCTACTACCTAACCAATTTCCTCATCAAGTTATCATCAAGTTCAAGTTCAAGTTTAAGAACCTTTTCAAGTTCATTAGCAAGACAATATCAATACATCATCAAGATCATCATCAACGACATTTCAAGTTCAATATCAAGCAAGTTTAAAATATTGCAAGTTCTAAACAATTCAAGTTCCGAAACATTTGAAGTTCAACATTCAAGGTCAAACAATCCAAGTCGAAATATTTCTAGTTCAAAAACATTTGACAAGTTAAGTTTCCATAATATATGACCAACCAATTTCAAATACTCAACAATCAAGTTCAATAGACACATTACTCCATTTTTAAGTAATCGCCCTTAATTCTAGCTTAATTAGTGAAAACGAGACGTTAGGGCCGACGCCATCGTTTTAGAGCCAAGCTCTCGTTGGGGTCCGAAGACCAATAATCCGTAGAGCCGATTTACTCTCCCTCTAGTCGGTCATCTACCTTTGGATTCGTTCGTTAGGCCAAAAGGCTGTGGTGCCGTCACACCCGTTAGGAGTCGTCACTCAATTTGTTCGTTTTTGGCCCCAATGCCAATTTATCGTTCATGTATACACATGTTGAGAATTCTCATTTTTCCCTATGGCATGCCACTACATTCGCTAACTAGCTATAATAAGGGCAATTATCCGTTTTAGTGATTCAACCACAATCACACATTTATCCTTTCTTTTATAACTTTCGTTTGCACATTTGACCTCTTAGAGGTACCTAGACAACATTGTCATTAGAAATCGTTTAGCCACAAGGCGAACACATATGCACTTTCACATAGTCATAGATGCAATATGTTCATAATTATCAAGTCATGTATACAACAAACATGTCTTACCAAACACATGTCAATACCATTTCAAGCATCCACAATCAAGAGCGGAAAGATAAGTCTCTAACCTATGCCCTTTAATATCCGCAAACAATGTGGACTCGGTCCATCCAAAACTTCAATTCCCAAAGCAGCGCCTAGCATGATTCTACATGCGTTACATACATGCTCTAGCGTCTTAACATGCAAGTATGCTTATCATATCAACTTTTGGTTGGTTATCTTATTTAACCAATTTCATGGCATAATTACAAGTAAACATATATTCAATGCATCAACCAATAACAAACAAGTGTATAGGGCTAAAAACGGAAATACGAACCTCCCATCTGTCAATCCACAAGTTAGAAAGCCGCTCCCGTGAGGGTTTTCACTTGTTCTAAACCATCACCAATATACAACTATCACACTACAACCATAATATCATCACAATCATAATCACAAGACTCCAACATAATTCAATCATCACATAACATAGTTATTAAGGGCATTAAAACAAATAGATGAGATTAGGGTTTTACAAATGGGTTGGAAATAATCCAAAATCATTTATTAACATCCTAGGATCATTATTTAACAATATTTATCCAACAAAAATCATTTCTCCTCGAGCAATAACAAAACAACAATAGTGAAAATTAGGGCTTTAACATCTAAACTCTAATGGAAGCTAGGGCATATGTTTAACACTTAAAATCAACTCAAAAACAATTTATAAACATCATGAAACAAAACCCATATCATTAATTCAAAAACCATCAAGTGTAGAGAGAGAAGAAATTTTTACCCATGAAAAATATAGCTTTCAAAATTTCCAACTAGCATTCAATGACCTCCTTGAATGTTGTTGATGAAACTAATGGGAAAATTGATGGTGGTTGGAGTGATTAAATGAGAGAAATAAAAGCTAGGTTTTGGCCATGGAGAATAAAAGGATACGCATGAGAAGGGGGAAGAAGAAGAAGAAGAAGAGGGGAGAATGAGTGAGTGTGCTGGTGGGTGTGTGTTCTTATATACACACATGTGGGCTTTAGTTTTAGATTGGGCCAAGTTTGGGCCCAATCCAATTCCGAGCCTATTTTCCACCAAAACTCAATTCCGACTTTTCCATACTTCTCCAAAAATTTATTTTCAAGTTTTGAATTAAAAACCACCATCGATTTCAAAAATCCGAATTTTTCCGCTAAGAGGGGCAAAATTGTAATTTGGCCAAAATTTGACGTTTAGATTCAAAATTCATATTTATCCAAGTCCAAAAATAATTTTGATTCCGTGCTTCCGGTTAAATCGAGTTTTATCCTAAAAGCCCAATTCTGATTTCAAAGTCCGTTTTTGAATATTTAATTTCAAATTAAATAAAGGTTTTTGATCCTAGTATTTTCTTTTCAAAATAAATTTTCTAATCTCATCATTGCCCTTTATAGTATTTCGACTTATTCCGAAGTGGAATATATCGAAAATCAAACATGTAAAAATTTCAAATCGGCCCAAACTTCTAGGCCCAATTTGCGGACGTTACATCTCCAATATATTTCTGAAAATTCATCTTCCATCATAACTCAAAGGTATGTTATTAAAGTTTTTTTTATTCTTGAGCATGGTAATGTTAATGTTATGGTGCAGGGGTGTAGGGGTCTTTAATATATGATCTAAGAGTTCATGGTAACGTCAATATGAATATTGGATAGTGTTTGGAGTCAATTGTATGGTATAGAACCGTAATTTTACAAGTTAGGGTTGAAATTCCGAATTTATGTTTTCCAGCGATTTCCTAGGTTCTATACCTAGAAACTGTCTAAAATTATACCATTTCCCGGTGTCCATGCATGGAAACAGACCTGCATTTTTTGTCAGTGGTTTCCTGGTATCGACACCGGGAAATAGGCCAAATGAGCTCCTATTTCCGGGTGTCCATACCAGGAAACTACTTTGATGCATCATTTTTTCTACGTTTAAATTATTTGTGTTTTTTTTTTCCAGAAATGAGTTTGAAAAAGACCCTTGTGTACTTTAAGTTCGTTGTGGAGAGTGTAAAGATTTAGAGCATACCATTCACACTTTCCCAAACAAAACATATCAAAGTTCCGGATTTAGAAGAATCACCACAGAATGAAGATTTGACACAAGCAGCGAACCCCCCTGTTGAAAGCTCCTCCGAGGATATACCATTCTATCCGGAAGCTAACTCACCCCATTATCTTTTACTTTAGATATATCACTTTTGTTATGAGTTTGTTTGAGCATCGTTTATTAAATGCTTTTTGTCGATTAATGTAAGTATGATTTTGAATGCAGAAATTTGAATTATGGAAAAAAATAATTGTTTCTCGAGATAATACCGAAAACACCTCATTTTCTCGATGTTGAGGCATGATCAAAAACAGTTTTTCCATACCATGAAACAGGACCCATACCATGAAACAGGACCCAAATTTACCTGTTTCCCGGTGTTGAGGCATAGAAACAAGTCATTGGTTTCCTAAGATCTAGATCGGGAAACAGTTCATTTTGAGCAATGTTTCCTGGTATGAGATCATGGAAATGACCTTTGTCAGATTAATTTAAGACCCAAACAAGCTAAAATACACTTGAGACCACTAAAGAGTCAGCACAGATCATTTGTAACTTGGAGTTTTGATGTTCATTCCAATGGACATGTAAGAGTAGCACATGATGGACTATATACTACTACGTAGGTCATGCAGAACACCTTGTTTTTTGACTTTCCAATGACGATATTTTACAATACAATTGCGTTCAACTAAGTTAAAGCAAGCGTAATCATCCACAATTAGCCATTTAAAGCTACTAAATATCGAAATTACACAACTTATATAAACAAACCTGGTCATAAAAGCGTGCATTGGTTTGTGAGGGTTGAGTTAAACCTAAAAAAAAATGCTCCCTTATGGTAGTAGTGGGTGTGGCAGGTTGTTTGGAGTTGGAATTGATGTCATTTAATATTGGAAAACATAGTTTCCGGGTCAGCATATCAGGAAACTAAACCTAAATTTACCTATTTTCCCAGTGTGTATGCATGGAAATAAGGCATATGTTTCCTAAGATATATACCGGGAAACAGTTCATTTTGAGCATGGTTTCCCGGTGTTTAGGCATGAAAAACAATTCATTAGTTTCCTAAGATCTAGACCGGGAAACAGTTCATTTTGAGCAATGTTTCCCGGTATGAGACCATGGAAATGACCTTTGTCAGATTAATTTAAGATCTAAACAATCGAAAATACACTAGTATCTTTTTCAAGCCTATCTCTGAAAAAGGAAAAGACAAATTATTTAAAGGCAGGAAAAACTGAGGCATCGACGCCGTTTCCCGGCCTAAATACCTGGAAATAGAAGTAATATTTGCCTATTTCCCGGTGTTGACACTAGGAAATCACTGACAAAAAATTCATGTCTATTTCCATGCATAAAGGGAGGGAAACAGTCAAAATGAGCTCCTATATCCTGGTATGGAGGCCGGTAAATGGTTTCCCTCTTATGAAGGCTGGAAAACGGCCTTCTAATAGACTATTTCTCGGGCTTCAACAATGGAAATCACTGATAGATAGTATCTCGTGTGTTTCCCGGTATTGTGACCGGGAAATAGGTAAAAAAATCACTTATGTCCCGGTATAGATATCAGGAAACAAATAAATTACTTACCAGCATGTGTCACGGTATCAATGTACAGAAATTAAATCGATTCATTTCCAGCCTAGACATCGGGAGATGGTGTTAATTTGGGACAGTTTCCTGGCATGGACCGGGAAACAGCTGGAAAACTACATTCGGAATTTTCAACCCTAACTTGTCAAATTGCATTCCAATACCATACAATTAACACGAAACACTATCCAATATCCATAATGACGTTACAAGTAACTCTAAAATTATTAATTCAAGACCCAAAAACCCCTAGACCATAACATTAACTCTAGAATGCTCAAGAATGAAAAAACTTTAAAAACATATCTTTGAGTTATGATGGAAGATGAAGTTTCAGATACGTAGTGGATAATTATGTGCTGACATTCCTATGGATTGTTAAGAGATAAACTAGGGATGAATTTGTTGTGAATTTGGTGTCCCAAGGATGTGGGGAATTGGGATTGTGAAAGTTAGGTTTCCAATACAAATGGGGATTATTTTTCCTAATGTGTAGGGACCATAAGCGAATTTCATGAGGGGCTTTTATTAAATATAGTGGGGTCTATATGTGAATATTATTTTTGAATTCAAATATTTAAATTGAAGGGCATAATAGACTTTCCATATCTTTAAAACAAATAAATTTAACTTAAATTGATTTTAAATTATTTTTTTTAATGGGAGGGGTATAAAGGTATTCTTGGTCCATTTGTTGCAAAAAATTAATTAGATTATTTAGTATTGTAGAAATTTTAATCTTGGTTTAAAATTATAATGAATTTAATTTTTTGGGCCACTTTTGCAAATCACCCTTAAATTAATTCATTAATCTAAATAGACACCTTCGAATCATCACTTAATACTCTTATAACATATCTTAATATTAATTCATAAAACTCATCTACCTAATAATGTCTAGATATTTATAATAAAAGTTTACAGCTCAATGAACTCCTTAACCCAATAATCATCAAGTTGCTTCTTCATCTTCCTCTGTAGTCTTCAAAGTTCATCTCCATCCTACAATTAATGGTTGCCATCCTACAATTAATGGTTTAAATATATTAGTTAATATATAACATAATAACTTGATAGAATAAACAAAACCTATATGCCAAAAAAACACTTCATCTTTGTCAAAGAATTAATATATATATATATTATACTTCCACAAGTTAGTATTAAAATTATAAGACAATTAAAGTCAAAGGAAGAGCTTCAACTAAAAAGACAAATACTCCATAATGTCCTACAAATAACAATTTTTCAAGCACATGAACAATGATAAGAGATGTCATTTAAAATAAAGGTTTGCATTCAATTGAAGTTGAACCTTAATAAGACGTCACACAATTGCAATTGCTATATACATAAAGGTATATTAAATTCAAATAAATAAAAAACACTAATAAACAAAGCTTAAATAGCTATCAAAATCCTAAAATAAAACAAAACTTTCTCGTAGCATTTTAATATAAAATAACTAACTGAACCTCACATTGTTCTCTTAATTTTCACATATTAAATATGTTAGCTCATTTTCTTAACCTTTATAATATATAAATGTATATATTCATCCATATATTTAGAAGTCAAAGAATTTTAAAATATATATATTGTTTTACCTATTAGCATCTCTTGGGGTATTTGGTATTGCTAATAACTCGGCCAATGTTTCTTCATTTATATCTGAATTTCCTTCTGTAAGCAAAAACTTCAATACTATTTGCATCCCTTTCATTTGGGGGTGTCGATTCGTGTTAGCAAATCGGTTTTGACTGAACCCGACACGATTTAATTACGTTTATATCTAACTCGACTCGACACATTTAACAAACGAGTTGCAATTTTTCAACTTGACACAAATTTGTTTAACACGCGTGTTAATGTGTCGACATTATTAATTTGGTTAAATAACTCAAAATTTGTAATTGTGCAACTCGATTACCCGTTCAGCATGTTTATCTGTTAACTCGTTGAACCTATTTGTGTGTTAACACAATTAACATGTTTATGTGCTAACCCATTTAATATGTTTATGTATTAACCTATTTAACTTGTTTATCCATTAACCTATTTAACCTATTATATTTACCTTTTTTTTTTTCTAATAGTCATCTATAAAGAGCTTCGTCTGAAACAAACCACGAAAATGAGGCAGCGGAGGTGACATTTGAGTAATGGTTGGTTAATGTCGAGATAGGACGTAGAGGAGAAGAAATTGTGTCGGGCCGTTGAAGGTGTGAGAGAAGGCAGAGAGGCGAAATAGTTTATTCTTTTCTAAAAAGTAAGGATTTTGTTAGATTCATAAATATATTAAAAAAAATCATTATTTAATCCTTTGAAATTATATAAAATTTTGACCTCAATTATGCAGGTTGACACGTTAACATGTTATTTAAACCTGAATCAACTCATTTATAAAAAGGTTAAACGTGTTGTGTCATAAACACGTCAAAATCCATTTAACATAATCCCAACCCGTTTATTTTTCGCGGGTTCGTGTCAACCCATCGAGTCATGACCCATTTTGACACCCCTACTTTCATTTGTGCTTGTGTCTTATTATACTTTTCATTAACCTCATTAAACTCACTACTTAAGGAGGAAACTTGTCCTTTTAGAGCTGAAACCTCCTGACTATGTCTCTGTTCAATTGCTGTCATCTCTTGAGCTTTTTTAAATTTTGTAGGATTAACAGATGCACTAAAGCAACAGACTCTCCCAGACTTTTCATTACCAAATACAGACTAAAAGCCTCTTCTGGTGTCAATTCTATCCTTATCAATCTTTGTTAAAAGCTTATTCTAACATATGAATAAGTTAATGATATTGTAAAGTTAATACACTATTGCATTAAATTAATTCATAAAATTATTCAAGTTTGGCAAGAAACTCACAGTAGTATTTGAAGTTTCATCATCCAATGTTTTTCCATCTTTCCTACAAGTTTCTATGAATAATTCAGCTTGTGTAGGTTCTCTTTGGTTCTTTTCAATCTGCATTAAATTGGGCATTATAACATCAAAACATAAAATTTAACACTACTAAATAGATACCCTAAATCTTTCCATCATTAAAAAAATATAGGATTCACATACCAGATCTTTCCTTACTATAGCAAACTTCTTTGGTCCCATTCGATGTATTCACTTTAGTTGAGACCTGTTTACGACAATTTTTCCACTTATTTTCTATATGCAACCAAAATAAAATAAGCATATATTATTTTATTATATTCAATTATATTTTTTATTAAAAAATGATAAAACATACTTGTACACTTTTGTTGTTCCAATAAGCAATTAACCCCTTAAAATGATCGAGAGAAATATTGTTCGGTCGATTTTTCAACATCTTTGATATTTTTTTATAGGATGAAGTGATGTTTCTTAATTTCTGATTTGTATCTTCTCCATGTACCATTCAAGGTGTTAAAACAATTATCTCTCCCCTTAGCTGGAATGATGAATTTTCTCTAAAAAAATAATAAATATTAATTTATCTAATGTACGATATTAGTAAATAATATTTAAAAAGTATGGTAAAAAATTCATAACTGAATGTAATCCCATATGGCATCCTTGTCCCGTACACCTATTCAACTTGTGTAATTCAAAGGGCACCAATCTGAGTTTCTTGTTATTGATCCTAAAAAAAAGGCTCAAATCTTTTACTATTTCTTTTGTTGGACCAACTAGAACTCCTTGTTCATCAAGTATCACCTCGGGACGATAATCGAGCGATTTACTATGTATTTTGAAACAAGTTGGCCCTCTTGTTTTTTTTACTACCCCAAACTTACAATCATTAAAACAAATAAAAAAAATTAACTACTCCAGCTACCAAAAATATCCAGAATTTATTCTATACAAAAACAAGATGTTAATTATCTTAAACAAACTTTCATGTGTGCATGATTAAATGAAAGAACAAAACAAAGAATTTAAGTAAATAAATAATAATATCATACCTTCATATGTGTTATTGCTTTCTTCTTCCATCATGTTTTTTTCTGGATCAATTTCTTCTTCATTACCTGCCTCTTCACCATCAGAGCTATCTTGTTCAATATCTTCGTCACTATTAATCCCTGTTTCTTCAATACTCATCCCATTTTGTTGGATCCAGGCCTTAAGTTGTAATTATGGAAACTTACCACTTATTTTTGCCTTTCTATATGGTTGGATTTTATCTATAGTATCCGTACCATTCTCCTTCTGAAAAGATGATGGAAGTTGACTTCTACTCTCTTTATTGAATGTTCTTTTCTTTTCAGACAAATTACCATCAGACAAAATATTTGTCCTATGACTTTTTCCTAGGTTATCTTTTCCCTAGTTCAAGGGCTGAGTGAATGATTGTGCCTGCACCATACTAGTAAATTTATTGAGGCCTTCTAAATTATTAGGCGGGTTGTCTTTAACTTTTAAAACAGGTAATTTGCTCTTCTGTTGGACATTTTCTCTGTATCTTGTTTCTTTTGTGTGGCTACCAACTCCTATGGATTGAGGTTCCTTCTCGCGTATTTGAATGTGCACAGATAGACTCTTTTATTTTATATTTCACTTGTTTGGAATTGTTTCAGAACTCTTTGTTGCTTTAAACTTCCATTTGGCACATTACTTGGTTGATGTAGCCCTCCAACTTCATGTTTCTTAATGGTTCTCATGTTTTTCAACTTCAAGTTTTGTCGCGACTTCTTCCAATCTTTCTCTATCTTTTCTCACTTGATTTTAAATTTCTTCAATAATTCTTTGCTAGATTTTGCTTCTAGATTGAAACAACTTTTGCCACAACTTAAACCCATTCACCATGACTTACATAAGCAATGTGGGATAGATTTCAAGTTTTTCTATTCAAACTCTTTTAATATCCCTACAATTTCCCACATTTAAATATAATATTGAAAATATCACATCTCATGTCTCAGTTTATGAACGATGAACAAATAAGAGAAAGTAGTTTCAAGCTTTTAACTTTTTCCTTAGTGATAACGTATCGGGTCCCCTCAGTGACACAGTATTTAGGGAAAGGAATGGGTCAAGCCGCCTATTGGGACCTATGACCTGACCCATTTAAAGCCTGACACAGCCCGACTCGTATAATAAATAGGTCAAATATAGGCTTTTTAGAAAGTCTAAGTAATATAAAAGTCTAGACTTAGGCCTTTATAATTATCTTTAGGCATATTGTAACAACCTAAATATTATAGAATAATGAGGAGTATTAATAAATTTATTAATTTATGAAATATATAAGGGGTTTTTCAAAATAGGCCTAATTTATATATATATATATATATATATATATATATATATATATATATATATAAAGGGTTATTCAAACTGTAATTATGAGCCACTTAGTATACTTTTCTCTACACGAAGAATGACGGCAACATTACTTTGCCTTAATTGAAGAACAATTGTAAAGAAATAATATCGAACACGAGTGCAAGTGGATTTTGTTATCTTCATCATATTTTTTGTTAACTAATTTAAGTGTCTTTGTTATCTTTATGTACTTATGGATTTGTTAAATGATTTTTATTTTTTTTATATGTTATTTGGTGGTATGTTGGTGGTGCAGTGTTTTCAATTATGTGCTTTGAAATGGAATCGATATATTATGTGGTTTATGATGTATTTTGATGATGAAAAATTTAAGGGATCTTATTGGTTATTGCTTTTTTTTATTAGTCTATATTAATGAGTTAAGGTTAAAAAATGTGTTAATACTGTTGATTGTTTGTTGAATATTTTTTTGTGATTAAACAGGCTTTTAAAATGACTATTGGGTCAGGCTAGACTTTTATAAAGGCCAGGTCAGGCTTATAAAAAAAGCCTATTATAGGTATACAAGTTTGGGCTTTATATTTTAAAACATGCCATGTCTATTTAACTCAAAGCACGACCTGACCCAGCTCATTCACATCCTTGGCTGTAGTTATAACCTTGAATTGCTGACCAAATAAATAGTCATCATTTTATTCACCTTTCACCATTTGTGCTTTATACGTTTGTGTTCATTTTTGTCTTGAATATATCCCTTTTTTCATGAAAGCTTTAGAGAATCTAGCCATTTCAAATCTCATAAATGTGACCCCACATTTACTATCATATAGGTGATACCATAATTCCTCATTGTATCATTAAATAATTTATATAACCTAAAAATCTTCTTACCAATAATTAATGGTCAGAGAAATGATTGTTATTTATTGGTGACGCAATATGTTGAGTTTTACTTAATTAGTTTGCCTATTGAATCTAATTTGTGGGATCTCCACTATACTAGGTTAGTTATCCACCTAGTTTAACTCAATTTATTGGCATTCATCCCATTCCTCTCGACAAAGACTTGAACTTTTCTCTGGGGAGGCTTTTAGTTAATGGATCCACGAGATTTTCCTTAGATTTCATATCATTAATGGAAATTATTCCATTAGTGAGCAATTGCCTAATGTGTGTAGACTTTCCATTGTATACTTTGTTTTTGGCTCTAGCTAGTGCATCCGTATTGTCACAATGAATACACACCAGAGTCACTGGTTTAGACCAGACAGGTATATCCTCCTAAAAATTCTTCAGTCATTTAGCTTCTTTTGGAGCTTTATCTAATGCGACAAATTTGTACTCCATAGTGGATTTGGCAATACAGGTTTGCTTGGAGGACTTCTCTAAAATTGCACCTCCTTATAATGTAAATACATATCTACTTGTGTATTTCTATCTGTATTATCAGATATCCAATTAACATCACCATATCCTTCAAGTACAAGCGGATATGTCTTATATACTAATGTGAAGTTCATTGTACTTTTCAATTAATATAAGTCTGCTTATTGAATAATGAAGATCTGGTCTAGTAGAGTTCATCAAATACATTAAGCTCATTATTATTTATGAATACTCTAATTGTGAAAGTGCGCTCCCATTATTTTTCTTCAAATTGAAATTTGCATCAAAGGGAGTTGGTGTAGACTTACAATTATATTCATTAAATCTTCTTAAAATATTTTAAATATAATGAACCTCAATAAGAATGTATCCTTCATTATTTCTCTTTATTTGGATTCCCAAAATGACATATGCTTGACTAAGGTCTTTCATGTCAAATTTAGAACTCAACATTTTCTTTGTAGAATTAATTACATATTTACTTGTTCCAATCATGAGCATGTCATCAACGTAAAAAAAAAAAAAAAAAAAAAAAAAACCATTACACGCATATTTTATTTATTTGATATATACATACTTGTCACATTAATTGATCTTAAATCCTTGTGCAAGCACGGTATAATCAAACTTTTTATGCCATTGTTTTAGTGCTTGATTAAGTCAATACAACGACTTAACAAGTTTGAAGATTTTATTTTATTGTCCTTTAACCCTAAAATCTTCAGGTTGTTCCATGTATATCTGTCACAAATAGATTTAGGGTCTACTTGGCTTAGAGGTTAACTTGACATATTTCTGTACCATTTTGAGGCAACTTGTGGAAAGTCTAGAAAATTCGTTTCTTGTCTGTTTGGGGCAACAATAACTTTCTAGAAAATAATTTGCGAGACGGACAACTTTCATTTTGCAATGTGATGCCAAGGGCTCTATTGCACTGTTAACTAGCCCAAATTCAATTTTTTCAGGGGTCAATTTTGACTTTTCATGTTTCTGCCAAATTTTTGGGTCCCTGTTTCTAGTAGGATTCCCGCTGATTTTAGGTTTTCCTTGCACCATAAAAACATCTTATGTTATCCTAAACCTTGTTAAGCAATAATATTATATCTTTCTCGCAATTTGAGAATTGGCTTTTCCATTCCCTAGGATATTTGGGTTACCAACGTCCAAGTCGAACGAATTGTCAGGGGGATTTTGCGTCATTTTACCTTATTGTGTCTGTTAATTATAATTCCTAACTTATTGGGTGGGGGATTGAGAATTAGCCGTAGTTATATAAACCCAGCTGAAACCCTAAACCATGAGACTTTTTATTATGTCTCCATTGTGTGCTTTGAGAAGGTTCCGAGAGATAGAGTTTTGAGAGACAGAGTCTTGCGGTGGGTGATCTGGAATTGTGTGGTAGTAACAGAAGTGTTATAATTGGTTTTGTTTTCGTATCCATCACGGTAAGCTGGTATGATTTTAGAATTCAGGGGTTTTAGGATATTCTGAATTTTTTAGTTCGTCGCTGTTCTGTTCGATTTTTGAGTTTCGTACTAACTCGCGACTTGGTTTTGTTTGGAATCTTAGCGGAAGGCGTAACAGAGGTCATGATTCAGGACGAGGAGTGAGCGTTCTGCCGAATACGTGTTCGTCGGAGGATAGGTTAGTACCTCATTTTGTGTCTAATAGATTGTATGCTGTTTGATGTTTGTTACGCATCTGTCTACATTGTATTGTTGTTGTTGCTATTTTGGAACCCTAGAATTGCTGTCTATAAACTGTATGCTTGTTTTTGTTGCTATGTCGTAAACTGAATAATCAGGAATTAACTGTCAGTCTGTTATAAATCAAATTCGATAAGCTGAATGGAATTTTGAAATAATCTGGACACTATTAACAGATAAATGCACATAGGACAGCGTATACTAGAATCCACGACATGCCTAAGGATAGAGGTACCTTGTAGTGACAAAAATTAACGGCTTGAAGTGTCAATTTATATGTGATTGACTTTGGGCATACAGGGGCTTCGGCCATAGAAGGGCTTCGGCCATACAAGGCTGCGGCCATATATGTGTTTTTGAACTGTTTCTTGCTTTCTCTATTAGCTACTTTGGGCAGAATCCGAAATCTTAACTAATCTGGAATATGTGTGTATGTTGTTGACTATTCTCTATTAGCTGCTATGTTAAAATAAATATCTGTAAAGGCATGTTAAACTGTTGCTTGATGATTGAACTGGTAATAATGAAGTGAACGTGTAAATTGTGTGTTGTCTGTTAGTGTTTTTGCTTATAAATTATACAAAAAAATGCTAGGACCGAACAGACTCTTAATCGGATAATTTTGAAAATTTCGAGCTCAAATTGATACATGTCCCAAACCACCAACATTTAGGACCTTTTTAAGTACACCCTAAACTGTTAAAATACGATAAATGAAATATATATGTTTGTTGACTAAATAAGATTAATTCATAATCTGCTAGATTGTAGCTTGTTTCGCGTGTTCTCTGTTATAGGGAATTCTAGGGAACTCATAGAGTCTTGCATTGTGTGTTCCTGCACGTTAGAACCGAGTCTACAGGCATTGTGTGTGGCTATTTAGAACCTGAGTTGCTAACTAGACTTTGTAGTCTAACATTGTATTTTATTTCTTTTTCTATTTCTTCTGTTATGTGGAAATCCCTGAATAGGTACAGGTACATCGATCGATTAGGAGATGGCTATTGCATCCGGAGCACGAGCATGCATATGGCATCCGCATATTTTACATTATTTAGTCATTGAGTGTTTTTCAAACTATGCTGGATTCGGTATTATAAACTGTTATTGGGTTATTTGGATAGTGTAATACACTATTTGAGATATTGTCTTTTAGACACTTAGTTAGTTATTGGATTTGGAAATGTAAACGCTGTATTAGAGTTTGGATATTTTTCTGTTTAATGGAATTGTTGCTGCTGTGTGAAATTTTAGAAAATTTAATGAGAATTAATAGGTATTTAAATAGCATAAGAATTGCATTATTCTGTTATAGGGTTATAACTGCAGTGTGACGTGAGGCCTTCTGTCCTGTTTTGCACCAGGGTGGGGGTTTGCCGTTTCAATATCTCTTCATCCAATTCACCATTTAGGAAAGCAGTTTTTCCATCCATTTGGTATATTTCAAATTTATTTAAGGTAGCAATGGTTATTAACATCCTTATAAACGTTATTCTATACACTGGAGAGTAAGTATCAAAGTAATCCAATCATTCACTTTGTCGATAACCTTTAGCAACTAATCGTGCTTTGTATTTATCGATAGATCCATCGGATTTAAGTTTACGTATGAAAATCCATTTATATCCATTAGGTTTATTACTTGGGTGTAAGTCAACCAATTACTAAGTATGATTTTGTAAAATGGATTCAACTTCACGTTCATTTTTTTCCTTCCATAAATTGGCTTCTGGCGATTTCATACCCACTTCATATGTTTGTGGTTCTACTCTAGTTAAGAAACTAATAAAGTCTAGACCAAAAGTTTTAGGAATTTTTATCCTATTTCCTCTTCTAGGTTCCTAAACCTCTTCCTCGTTTTCATCAAAAGGTGATCATTAATTTCCAATATCACATTTAATCTATTTTTGGAAATACTGGAATTTTCATTTTCCTTTTTGTAAGGAAATATATTTTCAAAGAACTCCGCTTGAAAAATTCTATTATGGTATTAACATGCATATCAGCATTATTTGACTTAATAATCAATAACTTGTATACAGTACTATTATATGCAAATCCCAAAAATACACCATCTATTGTTTTAGGATCGAGTTTGGTTTATTTTTGGTAGAGGAATTTGAATCTTTGCCAAATAACTCCACACTTTTAAGGTTTTATAAGTTGGAAATCTTTTCTTCCATATCTCATTAGGATATTTTTTTAGTACCTTTTAGTGAGATTCTACTTAAAATGTGATTAGCAGTTAATAACGGTTCACCCTACGAATTATGTGGTAGACCAGAACTATTTAACATGGTATTTACCATATTTTTTACCATTCTATTTTTCATCTTTGTCATCCTATTTTGTTGAAATGAATAATGAGATTCTATTTAAAATGTGGTTAGTAGTTTGGTGAATTATTCCATGCAATTTATAGAATTCTTTGAACTCTGTAGATCTATATTCTCCACCTCTATCAGACCTTAAAACTTTAAATTTTCCGTCTAATTGATTTTCAACTTCAGACTTATAAGATTTAAAAATCTCAAATGCCTCATCCTTTTTATAAATCAAATAGACATGACAATATTACCTACAATCATCTATGAAAGTTATAAAATAACTTTTCCCTAACTCTTATTCGTATGGTTTTTAAATAACATAGGTCATTGTGAATTAATTAAAGAAATTCAATTGATATTTCTTTAACTGATTTGAAACTTTTACTTGGAAGTTTCGACTCAACACATATCTCACATTTATGTTTTACGTCAATATTGTATTTAGGCAATAATTCTAAATTCACATTCTCTATAAACAATTTTTATTCACATGTCCTAACCGAGAATGCCAAAAATCAAAGGAGTCAACAATATAAGTAGAATTACTGCTATTATTATTATTAATATCATGTGAAACTATTACATTGAGTTTAAACATTCCCTAAGTGAAATATCCTTCTTAACATACATTCCTACCTAAGTTAGAACAAACTTATTTGATTTAAACACTAACTTAAATCCATTTTTGCTAAGGAGAGGTCCGGACAACAAATTCTTTCTAATCTCAAACATGTACAAAACATCCTTCAATGTCACAACTTTTCTAGATGTGAGCTTCAGCAGAATATTTCCTCTTTCTTGAATGCTTGAGGACGACGAATTTCCCATGTACAATTTCTCACCACTATTATTTTCTGAAAAAAGTTGAAAAGAGGTTTCTGTCACCACAGATGTGTTTGGTTGATCAGTATCCATCCATCATCCTTTGACATTTGAAACCAAGTATACTTCAGAAACAACAACAATAAGATCAACATCCCTCTTTATGATGTTGGCATGATTTGAATTAGAATTTGAATTATTGTGATCTTTCCTATGACGACAATCTTTGGCATGGTCTCCAACCTTCCCATAGTTATAACAATTGCCTTTGATTCTTTACAAAATTTGAGGTTATTTATGTAATACCCAACCTCCATCCACGGAGAAGCCACAAAACGATTGTCGCAGCACTACATTAACAATATGCATTCCTTACAAACCAATACAATATCGATTGAAATATATGAAACCAATTTATCAAATGTACTTTAATATTTTGTTAACAAAATAAATTTTCAATACGTAACTGAAACACTATGCGACTATATGTATGTGAAAGCGTAAATAACTTTTCATAAATTAATAATACTATGAGAGTATAAAAAAAATGAATGCCCATCAACAAACAATTACAATTCAATATTAAAAGTTTACATGATTTCAAAGTTCAATAGAGAAACAATTAAAAATTAAAGATGCCATGATCATGAAGATGTGTCAACATTATAAGAAGACCTTCGTGCTCTGCTCCATCATACTTGTTAATCTACATATGCATTCACATGTTTAGAGAAAGGAAAAAAGGAAAATAAAGAAAGGTCAGTGTAACGTCTGGTCCACACCCATTTCCTAATACAATCACACACAAATGCTCTTTTCTACATATAGATTCTACAATGTAATGCAACATACGAATGCAATTCTATCGTGGATGTTTCTAAATCCACTCCTTTTCAGAAAAGTCATAAACATACATGTCTTATCTAACCAATTAAGTGGTACATATGCTAATAATTGACCTAACATCAAAATACATCCAACATTACATGATGTTAACATATCGTTTCATCATAAGTATTAAAAAATAAGCACTAAACATATGATTTTAATATGCATTATTCATCAAAATTCAATTAAGAGTTTACTACATTAAGTCATTCCATTTATGTTACTCTTAAATCTATAAAGTAGTTACCTAATACAATTTTAGCTATCCAATTATCAATATTACATTTAAAATGTATATAAGGTTTAACTATGTGCATATCATCGGTTGAATCTTAAACGTTCTATCATTTATATAATAATAGGTTAAAGACATCCTATTAATATTATACATTCCACAACCTACTAAAGTCATTAAACGTATAATCATGTTCATTAGAGATATTACTTAGTTTCTAAGTATAGTTATTTATAGGATGATTATGGCTCGATTTCGTATCATTACTGGTCTATACTTTTTATTGTGGATTTTATTTTTCGCTTTAGGTGATTATAATGCCTTATTATTGAACCTCCTAATGTTCACTTCTACCCAACTAGCATACCTACAGTTCTAGTAATCAAGTCACATTATTAGAGGACATACTTTTAGTGTAAATCCATCATTCATCAACACTTAAATCATATCATAATGATTAGGATCAAGTATAATGTTAAACAGCATTATAGAAAGTACATATCAATTAAAATTCGAGTAATGACCAATCATATGCAATGAACCTGACTCAGACTCTAGCATGGGAGCGCATAATGCTAGTACTGTCGAGTATCCTAAGACTCTCTTATCACAAGCATAATCTAAGTTCAATCAACTCCTATCAACTCCTATCAAGTACTTTTGGACAACAAACGTATATCTTGATTATGTTCATTTTTTTTAACACTTTATATATTGTCTATGACTAGGTTTGAACCTTTAATGTCTCTAAACAAAGTAATAAACAAACACGAGAATATGTTTACTTCATATCAATCAATTTCACAAGACCAAAAAATTTGACATTTCAATATACACTTTAAGTCAAGATTTCATCAACTAAACAATCATGACTCTACACACTTAATTTAATTGAGTTCCAACTCACTTAACTATTGCCCAAAGTACCTATTGACGAAAACAAGATACAATAGCACAAAATAGAATGGCCGAAGCACAGTGACAGTATGACCAAAGCCTAGTATTTAGTATAGTCGAAGCCAAATAGTATCTGATCCGTATTGACACTTCAAGCCAATTATTTCAGTGCAAGGATCCTCAATCGCTAGGCTTGCCATTAATTCAACTAATAAGTTGTCTTAAGGAAAATATCATATTATTTCAATTACTTCATATATCATATTAGTTCACATAATATTTCTCATATTGGTAACTTTTGTGACATCAAAGTTCTCATTTTAACTTATCGAATTAGGTTTCAAGTCATAAGATCACAATGAATAAGACTTAACATCACATCTACTAATACCATCGCCACCACAGGTTGTAACGACCGTCACCCCGGTAGAACAATGGATAAGAGCCTGACGCCACACAACAAATGCAGCAATAGTAATAGTTGAATAATCCAAAAGTCCAAAATTTATTTGAGTTCATCAATAAAACCCACATCGCAGTCATACAGTCCAAAAATCCCAAGAAACATAATAATGCCAATGTCCAGCAAGTATAAAAACAAATATTCGAAAATAAAATAACAAAATGGAAATAAAATGCTAATGAAGTATGCCGTGATCCATGCATGAGGCAGCCCCTAATCAATCGTAGTACCTGCACTCAACCTGAGATTTTATCCCCAGATTACAGAATAGGAAGAAATAAAGGAAGCGTTAGACTATAGACTAGTTTAAGTTAGCGCTCACGTTCTAACACGCACATACAGAGTGACCTAGACTCGGTACAAATCATAGTAGCACACAATGCAGGCCCTACAGACTTACCTAGAGTTCGCTTAAGCAAATAACAGTCCAAACAACCTATTAATCAACCATTTATTTATTATCTTTCCTGATCTCAGACACAACCTATTTATTAACTTATAATTTCTAATCCGTGTTGTTATTTGTAGTGTCTAACCAGAAAAGGATACTAACTGGCCAACAAAATACAAGCCGTGTGAACACGGTGGTTCCGCTAGCAATACATCTCGATAGTGTCCCAACAGCGTCTAATTGACATCACACAACAGCCAGGAATACCAAGACATCATAGTTTAACTTCATATATTTTTTAGAATATTGCCTAAGTAGCTAATTAGTGAAAAATAAAATATATACAGTACATTATCAGTTTTGGACAAAGCCCAGTATTCAGTAATTCAGTAAGGCCGAGGCCGAGCAGTTCAGTATTAGTAATGGCACTTCAAGCTGATAAAAACATTGTGAGGATCCTTTATTCCTAGGCATGCCATGGATTCCACCTAAAGCTGTCCTAGGGCAATTATTCGGTTAAATTATAGTGTTTAATGGTCCAGTAATCGAGTTCAGTATTTAATTCATTATTTCAGCAAATTTAATATTAACTGTACACACGAAATCAGTTTTAGGTATATATATATCAGTAGGCTTATTTTGTGTAGATAAACAACAAACTATCAGACTCATGCAGCACCCATAAAACACTATATCAAACAAGGTATTGGACTAAAAATGAACCACTAACCAATGGCGGCAGAATCAATAGCAACGTGAATGCAAACGACAACTCTTCAGCAGTTCCTTCCTCCTGAGCCTCTACAGAACGATACCATAACGTTACTCACAGAAGATAGGGTCCTAATCGAATTCGAACCCGACAAAATTTAAACCTAACCGAATCGAAAGATCCTTAAAGATCTACAAATCGAGTTTACAGAGCGAAGAAACTTACCAAATGACTTTGACCGTAGAGCCACCCGCAATTCACGATGCCTACCAAATAGAACCCCGACAAAGGAAAACCTAACTGACAGAATCACGATATCACTGACCGAGATCAGTGAAAGAACCCCATATTTGAGAGTAAGGCAGAAAAGACTTACCGGAAATCGAGACCTCAAATGGAATCTGAATGGAACCTGAACAAAACCCTAACGAAAATTTAGACTCGCAAAAGAAACCCTACACGTAGATTTAAGGGAGCTGATGTCAGAATACAAACGAGGAAGAGAAAAACACTAGCGGGACGGAAACAGATGAGACTTACCAGAATGACACTGCAGCAGGGACTCGATCAAATAATTACTCTGGCTTTCAACGATCTCTCTTGGTTCTAAATCGTGAAAGGAGGCAGGAATAAAATATTAGGGTTAGCTAAGTGATATGTAGAGTGACAATATCAAAAAGCCTTCTTACACTCAGGAAATTAAAAATTTAAAACAAAATCTTGATAATTCCCAATAAAACCCTTTAAGTTATCTCACCAGAAACTAGGCACGAAAACAGTCTGTTACACGGGTTCTACAAAATACCTCTAATGCAAAACAGCCAATGTAACCAATAATTATTCAAGAGGGTTCAAATGTCAATAAACCAATTTTACATATCCCCGGTTCAAAGATCAACTTACTAGTTTAATAAATTCCATGAAAATTAATACACATACACTACCGTTCAATTTCCAAGAGTAATAACATTAAGTTAAATATATTATACACAAACTCATGCACATATTCAATTAGACATTTAATTCAAGCACATGTACATCAAAATCCAATACCAATTCAATTCATTATGGCTATGTACTTTGTCCATTTAAAGGCACAAACAATAATTATTCAACATAAAATCTAAAGATCTTAAGAAATTGCAAATATACGCCATCCATTAATTTTTCTAATGTCGCAAACATTCACAACATACAACAAATCAATAGTCCAAATATATCTTATTCCATTTATTGATCGGTTAAAAGGGGTGAAGCACAATCAGGCTAGACAATATCTTAGTCTACAATTACCCATCTCTCGTTTAGTCAATTTATTTTATTCCTATACTTTAACATCTATCAATTTCATAATGGAATCTATTTCCCATGGTGCAAATATATAAGTCTCTACATATCTCATACAATCCTATATATGCGTATATAACTATGCAAACAATAACATAAATTTTGTAGGGAGAAAAACGGGGTACGAACCTTTTATCGTTTATCACAAGCTTGCACTTGTTAAGGATGATTTGAATATAATCTTATATGGATATTACGATTTATACACTATCCAAATAACATATATTATGTTCAAATAACATACTAGAATTGACGATAACAACCTAAGATAAATAACAAAAAAAAAGTTTCATCAAGTTTCAAACTTTACCGTTTTCGACTATAAGATTATAGGAATTAGCGCCTGGAGTCTTCACTTTATTTGTAAAGGACAAGATAACAAAGAAAATAAAACTTGATTAACATCAGTTAGAGATCAGACAAAGGAGATATGATCAGATGAATAGGGATAATCATCGATGCGACTTTGTAGACTAAAGTTTTAGTTTTTGCCAAATTTGACCACAAAGATGCGAGAATATGAGGATAGTGCCTTCAAAAAAGATGGTGGAGACTAAAAAACCCGATTGAAATCAAGTCATTCTAATTATGGATGAGAAAGTTATGGCCATTGGAAGTTCGATTCCAGAACTGATAGACTTCTGATCGGACATGACTGAACCTTGATGATCTGAGCATATTTTGAAGAGTTTGGAGGTTCAAGGGCTAGAAAGGTTTATCGAGGAATGAAATAGGATTCTGTAGCCACTAAAACCACATCAATTTGACATCTACAGAAAAATTAACGACAATTGGAGTGCGGACAGCGCAGACCAAAAGTTAGGGTTATGAGAGAAAGAGATTTAGGGTTTCTGAACATGAAATAGAATAGATTAATAATTCTCATTAGAGTAGGAAAAGAACATTATATATGTATTAACTAATTGACTAATATATTAGGGTTTCTTTAGGAAAACTTTTATTATTTCTAAAATCACCCTAAAAAAATCCTTTAAATTAAAATTTAGTAATTTTAAACAAAAAATTCAAAATTTCCAATTAAACATAAATTAAACAAAAACTAACTCGAAACAAATTCTGATGGACCATTTCAATTTAAGACTTCTAAATTTTGATTTTGAAATGACCATTTTACCCTCTTGGCATAATTTTAAAAAGTAACTATTTTAACTTAATTAAGACTTCTAGTTTTCAAGCAAAGAACTTTAAAAAATTCAACACTCTAAAAATGATATTTTAAGTTTTAAAATCATATTAGGTCAAATACAAATAATTAAATAAGTGATTTCAAGACGGTTCAACTTGTAGGTTGGGTTTGCAGACATTACATTTACCCTTTAGTGCAATGAGATTTGGCCTTTTTTTCCTTTGCTTTTTCTTCTGATTTTTTGTCTATGTAGGAACAAATTCTAGCATGTTGGCTATTTCTTCTTTCTCGGACTTATCTACAACATCATCTTTCCTGTGATTTTCCCCTACACGAAGGCACAAAATTAAATTCTCCAAAGTCATCTCTCTATGCTTGTATTTTAAATAAATCTTGAAGTCTTTCCAAGATGAGGGTAATTTCTCTACGATTGCACCAACCTAAAAATTTTCATTGATAGAACATCGTGTATCAGGACTTGTAGATCTTCGACTTGTTTGATAACTTATTTATTGTCCATTTTGTATTTAAGAAACTTCCCAACAATTAACTTTTTTGCACCGGCATCTTTGGTCTTATATTTCTTTTCCAGCAATTCCCATACAACCTTTATAGATGGACACATTGAATATCTTTTAAGGTGTCATCTAATTTTTTAAGGATGTACCCTCCTAAGAAAGTTTGACTACTTCCATGCCTCTATGGTCATCATAGTCTCTTTGGTCACTGGATTTTCATCTGATATTGGAATCTCTTTTTTGACTACGTGAGCCAAATTCATCGTCATCTACCAGAAGATCATTTTTTCTATTGCCATACTTTGGAGTTCAAACCCTTGATTTTCTCTGACTTCTCATCATTCTAGGATGAATGATTGTTGGTGTTAGATTGTGATTCCATGATAAAAAATTTCTATTTGAGATTGTTAGAAAATCATAGTTAGTAACACATATTTTTGTTAGTTTCTACTGAGTTTAGAGCTCGGCAACTAGTCGAATTCAACCTCACATAAGTACTTTACTAAGTACTTATCAAGCAAGATACCGAGTTCTGAACTTGATATCTAAAAAAAATACAGTCAAAGGACTTTACTGAGATGGGTGGCGACTTCCCTACCAAGTTATGAAGCTGGTAACCCACGAAGAATAAACTTGGTAGAGGCCTTTGCCGAGCCTTTTTGCCGAGTTCATGTGTAGTTAGAACTTGGTAACATAAGGGGAAAAAATCCCAAGCTAGATGCCAAGATGATGCCGAAATTGGTACTAAGATAGCTTGTTACTGTAAGAAGAAAAGAAAGATAGATGCTACTTGCCCAGATGTTGCTGAGTTATACGCTGAGATGTAACTCAATAATTCAAGAAGAAAAGTATGATAATTTCTACTTGCCAAGATGTTGCCGAGTTACATACCGAAATGTAACTCGATAACTCAAGAAGAAAAGTTAGATAATGGCTACTTATTGAGTTCCTATAAAATAGTTATCGAAATCCAAACTCGACAACTTACCGAATTTGTCTAGGTCTTGGTAGAAAAAAATAATTTCCATTTATAAAAATACACAAAAACACTAGAACATCCTAAGCAGTTTAAAGAAATAAAAAAAACTAATCAAAATAAGTGAAAGTAAAGCATTTAAAGGTGTTATAAGTCGTTCTAACATTATATCACCTATATCACCAATCCAAGTCCATTTATATCAATTTCCAACAACACAACCACAATACATTTAGTTTTCTAGTTTGTTTTTAATTCTAAGTTATATTGTGAAAACAGGACTGATGAGGAATTTTTTGACATATAAAATAACACAAACAAAACAGAATTCCTATCAATGTCTGATGTAGTGTTAAAGATCGTCTCCGCAAGGATTGTTTATTAGGAAGAAATAATGAGATCAAGATTTAGTTTGAATTGTCCAAAGAATTCATTAGCAAACAGAATTGTGAAGTTCATAGAATTTGTTTTAAGTTTTTAGACACTTCTGACATTCATCAATCCAAATAAAGAATTAGTGCTCAATATTTCAATGATCTTAACAGAAATTGAATAGATATGCTTATCTGTTGTTATCATCCTTTAATTTGGTAATTCAACTTTAGATCTCAGATTTACAATCTTGATAATCATCAATGATCTGTTAAAAGATCTTTCGATTCAATCTAACAGATCTGAGTCACACAATTGCATATATTTTTATACTACAATTCGTACAACTAATAAGCACAATCTGTAGAAAATTAGATCTATTGTCTATCTATAGTACAATGATCCTCCGTTCTTAGATCTGAAACTTTATTGCCGTCTCTGGTCTAAATTAAGCATCAAAATAACAAGATTACTTAACTCTCATTCTTGTAATTCAATTAACGCATGAAAACTCAGTAAACATGACTATGAGTGAGCAAGAATTACACAATCGGTTTTACGGCTAACAACATATCACAACAAACAATCAGAGCTATTAGCTTACATATCTACATCAGAATATTCTGTACAACACAAAATCATCATAGATATGTTATGAGATCTAAATCTTACAAAAAAAGATTGAAGTTAAACGCTGTCACAGTCTTCACTTCACTATCTTCAAGCTAAATCTCAATGATCACAGAAAACACAACACAAAACGTCTTCGATAAATTTCTCTAAATAGAATTCTTAAAGAACGAATATGGAAGATTCTAGATTTTTTGCTCAAATAGAATAAATGTCAAAAGGTCTTAATTACTTTGTCTGAGCTCCTATTTATAGAGTTTGCTCACTGGTAATTTCGAAATAAAACTATCAGAGAAAACACAAATTGGCAAAGTACCAAAATTCTCCTTTTATGTCGCCTATTCCTTCGCCTCAACTTGAACGACATTCACAATAATCCCTAAACAAGGTTGCCTGTTAGCAGCTACAATAGGCGAAATGAGTTAATTCTCGCCTATGTTCTTGTCAATTTGTTAGGCGAAATGGTCTCTTCTTGTCTGCTTAATATCGCCTTATAAAAACCTTTGGCGAGAAATTTCATTATTCGCCTTCAATTAAACATCTTTTGTAGGCGAATCTCCTCTTTCAGCTCCAATATGTCGCCTGGTTCTTCTTCACTTAAGGCAATGTTTTCTTTTGTTGACTGATAATTTCGCCTGTAGCGGCGACATTTTGTAGGCAAAATTATATAATGTCGCTTTCTTCAGCTTTCCCTTAAGGCAACACTCACTTGACTCACCACTTCACATCGCCATCTTCTTTGAAAGTGCAAGCGAGATTGATAAGTGACATATTGTTATCTTACAACACTTCGCCATAACCTTGGACTTTGATGAAAATTCATTTGATCCCTCTTTTCTGGATTTTTACTCGTTTTAGCTTCTTTTCCAAATTCTTTTCATCCAAGTCCCTGTCTCAATAAAATAGTTTAGAATTAATTGAAATCCATTCAAAATTTTGACTTTAAATCTCAATTTCTTTGTATTTCTACTTATGAAATATACCAAAATATAGGTAAATTCTAGACTTATCAAGGACATATAAGGCTGAAGCAACTTTGTAAGAGCAAAGGTTCACATATACGTCGGATGCTTGAATATGTGGAGTCCAGTTGTATTCCTTATGGGTTAAAAACCATATCAATGGATTCTCTGTACACATTTCGACCCAAAGGCCAATTATATTGTCACTCCTTTATAAGAGTCATCACCCGAGTCTATAATTAGGCCACTTAGCCAAGTTTTCATATATGTTATTATAGGTGGAAATTGTGTTAACTATCATATGTGTCGATCTCAACTCGACATTAACCCATTTATTATAGTGTTGATTTGTGTCGACCCATTTGATCAATTTTTATTAAAATAATATAATTTATTTAAATATATTAATTTTAAAATAAATAATGTATTTATAAATATCATTGTCACATCCATAAATGGGGCCAAATTAATACTTATTCTGTTATTTGACTGATTTTGAAAATACTTTTGAAATAGGGAAAATTTTTGAATTAAAATAACTCTGGTAGGCTTTTTTTCAAATTATCAGTTGTTAGGTGAAACCTAGGTTATCACACCTACAATCATTCAGCCGCTAGAATCAATTTTTCCTTTTCTCTCAAATTTGAACAAAAAAAAATCAAACACTGTTCCATTACACTGTTTCATTGGTTTTTTGTTGTCATTTTGGAAGCTTCTATTAAACTGTTCCACGAGTCTTGACACTGCGTTTTCAAGGAAAATCTGTATGTTAATATTTTGAGTAATCGATTTCTTACACTCAGTTCGACGTATGTTTGGGTCGGCTCTTCAATGTCTCTTTTGCCTTAAAGTTGTAAACCATAACCTTTGAATTACTAGTATAGTTTGAGTCTGTTATTGATTTATGGTCTCTTTGTTGTTTTGGTGACAGAGTGGGTAAGCGCCAGCTGGAGTAGTCCAACTGTTGGATTAGCTTTAGAGGTTTGTGGCCATGTTTAATCCCTCACCTATATATGTTATAGTTAGTTCTATGATGCATTAACATGGACTAAACTTAATGTATGCTGAAACTTGAATCTGGACTATGGGATATGTGTTATGCTTTAATATTGTTATTCATCTTGTTGATAAATGGCTATTATGTGAACTCCTATAAGAATCTGTCGGACGTTATAGGACAAACTCTGTTATAATCTGAAAACTAAGCCGTGTCTAAAGTATGATAGCGATGAAACCGAAATGTCGTATGGATATAAGATGTATACATCGGTACGTGAAAATGTATAGGTCTTAAATGCCTTATGGATGTTAGGACATCACTTTCTGAGATCTTTAATCCATTTGTCTGGAGTTTTTCTAAATCTATTTGGGGTCTCTGACCTATTTTCTGGAGTTATGCTCACCTTTCTATTTCTGTTCCTAATTTTGTTATCAAACTAAAGACAGACAAATAATCTGTAATCTGATGTTTTATGTGTATGATAAGAATCTGATAAGGAACATTAAATCTGAAACATTCTGAATCTGTTATTCTCTGGAATCTAATATTTACATTCTGTCAAGTTAATTACTTGATAATAATCTGATATCTAATACATAATCTGAACTCTATTGTCTGATAGGAAATCTTATTTGTTTTGTGATTCTTCTATGTTTGTATTGATTAATTCCGAACTAAATTGTTTGCCATTATTGAATTAATATGTTGCCTTTATACTGACTATTTCCTATTTGGTTAATTTGAAGAAATTTAAAAGTTGAAATTAAAATGAGTTACACTTAGGAAAAATTTCCTTATTTAGCCTAGCCACCACCAAGAGTTAGGCGATTTATATTTCTAAACCTAACACCATCGCCTAGGTTCATCGGCTATGCTAAGTATAAGGTTAGTAAAGTCTTATATATATCGTTAGTATCCTCGCCTTGTTGCAGCCAAAACTTTGAACCCTCGCCAAAATCTACAAGCTAAGTAAAAGTTAGCAATATTGCCTTCCCTTCGCCTAATGCATCACCTAAGTGTTGGCGAAATCCTCCCCAAATTTAATAATCTCGCCAAGATACTTCACTAGTGGTCAGACAAAATTTCCTTAAATTTTAACTCTTCGCCAAGTACCTTCACCACTATATAAGCCAAACATTGCATTAGTCATTGAATTCCGCCGAATTCCGTTGCCAAAACACTAGACGATAACTTCTTGTTTTGTTAAGCATCGCCAGACAGTCTCGCCAAAGTCAGGCTACAAAGTCCTCTACTTTACAAGTCGCCTGGAAATATTTACTAAAATCCATTATCGCCATTGACATCGCCTAAGATTGAGGCAAAATGATTTCATGTCACCTCATTTGTCGCTAAGCTTATTCCTTTACCTGTTTTCTTCTGAACTTCTTCTTCTTGAATTTCCCTTTCGGGAAAGTTATTATAAGCCTTATTTGGACTTAAAACGAATAAAGCTATGACAATTTTAAATTTAGAGCATTTTCATGGTATAATTAATGTATTAAATCACCATTAATTGTAATAGATTTACTTGTTACTCATTAACAAACCCAATAAGATTTAGAACCTTTAAGAGTTGTTTGAAATCTTCTGTTTGCTTCTAATTTAAGCATCTGGGTTGTCAGGTAAGTTGTATATATTTTGTGTTCATGTTTAATTGTTAATCTAAGAAGCATTATAGGTGTGTGGATGTCGGACATTGGCTTACTAACTAGATATCCAATAGTATGACCCAATTGTTTCTTCATTTTGTTTTGTATGTTAATTTTCCTGATCGGGATGGTGATAAGTCTAGAATTTACTTATATTTTAGTATATTTTATGAGCTTAAATGTAGAGAAATTGGGCTTAAAGGATTGAGATATTGAATGAATTTCTAGTGGTTCTAGACTATTTTATTGAGATAGGGTTTTGGATGAAAAGATTTGGAAAAAGAGCTAAAACAAGCAAAATATCGGAACAAAGAGGGACCAAATAGAATTTCATCCAAAGGCTGCTGAAATGGCGGAATGTTGATAAGCAAGAAGAAGTGGCCTCGATACTTCACCTATTTGCTTAAGAAATGAGGCGTAATAAGAAGGCTAGATGTAACATCTCGTAAAAGGGATTTCATGACAAATGCGACATAAGTAAGTCTGTCACGTCCGTAATCTGGGGCTATTCGTCTGCTTAATTTTGAAAATTTTCTTAATTTTTGTTTATTTTCATTTTAAGGGTAAAATAGGCATTTTTGGAAAATGTTGACTTTTTCCGGTTTGACCAAATCATTTGACTCCGTTGACTTTTGGGTTAGTTTTGAAAACAATTGGATAGTGGAGATAATTTTGTAATTATTTTATAAATGGGGTTATTTTTAATTAAAGTGAAAACATGTGGGTTTATGGCGATATTTGCCACCCATATAAAAGTGAAAAGAAACCTTTTTGATTTCATTCTCACCAAACCTAGAAAAGATTGATTTTACGTGTTCTTTTCTTTTCTCTCAAAACCAAAAACCTCTCCACGGATTTTGAATCACGGTTTTCAAAGTTTAACTTGGGATTTGGTGTTGATTTCGATTTCTTCATCAAGGTAATGATTTTTATGTCTCTTTTTGTTTTAACCCACAATTAAATTGTTTCCTATTAGATTTGAGAATTTTATCTACACTTAGGGTTTGATGATTTGATGATTACTTTCTACAAATTTATTTGGGGATTTTGTTTATAATGGTATGGGTTTTGAAACCCTTAATTCAATTTCAAGATTTGGGTATATTGGGTTTTTAATTGATTTGAATTGTTCTTGGACATAAACCCTAACTTTTGCAAATTGGGAATTTATGGATTATTCTTGATTTGGTGTAGACCAAGTTGGGGATCGTCAACCGGAGTAATTTCGGTGATATTTTGGATTAGTGAATAAGGTTAGTAGCCATTTTTACGCCATCACTTTTGTTTGATTTTTTTGTTTATTTGTTTGCAAATTAGTTAAACTAAAATAAGTTGAAATCTATGATTGAGTACTTAATCTACTGCATTTGATATAATTCGCTTGGGAATATTGCTGCCCTATTATTTGATCATGTTCGGACATATGAGTTTATGTCCATACTCGTTTGTTATCTGTCTGCTATTTGAAATCTGAATTTTGTAATCTGCTAAAGTCCTGTCCTAAGGTTAATACGATAAGACCAGCATGCCGTTAGGGAAAATTAAATGTATACATCGATGCGCGAAAGCATATATGGCCTTGTTTGCTAACCATTTTCTGGATGCGACGGCATCATTTCTGGAGCTTGGCTCATTTCTGGATGCGACGACATCATCTCCGGGATCTTTGATCCATCTCTGAGGGTTTAACCCTATCTGTCTGTTTTTTCCCGATTTTGTTATTAGACTAAGGACAGGCCTGGTAAGTTAAACACCTAATTAATTTGGGTAATCTGAACTCTGTGATAATGATATGTTTCTGCTTCTGGTTATGTGTTAGATATGTTGTGGTTTATTTCTGGCTGCTGCTAGTTATTTTCTTTTGGGTTTTAACACTGGGTAGTGTTTATTGTGACTACTAATTGGCTGTAAGTGCTTGGATTAGACCCAACTAGGTAGCTAGACTTTATTTGTCGATCGAAATAACTTGAAATAGGCTTAAAAAGTGCCCAGGGTCCGTAACCGGGCTGTTTACCGGATTAGATACCGGGCTGTCACTTAAAACTGGAAAACTGAACGTAGGATGGTCTCTGGACAAACTCCTTACCGAGCTGGTTATCAAAATACAATTCAGTCAGACTAGAGATCATTAGATTCACTCTCTGGACGAATTACTTACCGAATAAGTTACCGAACTGTAGTTCGGTATGAGCCTCTGAAGACTGTTCAACCTCTCTGACCGAACTCTTCACCGAGTTAGGTATCGAATTACAATTCGGCATGTCTGAGTGAATTGAAACTCTATGACCGAGCTTCATACCGGAATAGGTACCGAACTGTCACTTAAACTTTCCTTGGATTCGTATAATTGCTCTCTGACCATATAACTTACCGGAATGTTTACTGAACAACAATTCGGTAAGTCTGGTATGCTCTCTAACCGAATAACCTACTGGACTATTTACCGAACTACTATTCGTTTACGGTCTTCCTTCTGAAAATAATTTGATATATGTAAAGCCTTTTCAGTCGGTAATTGCAATAATCTGTAATCATTTACCCTAGATCACTTAAAGAGGATTAATTTTGGGATAACTTGATTTGATAATCAACTTGTTTGCCTTTGTTTGTACCTTTGGTTTGTTAACTAACCTGCATTGGTGCGTGACATGCTATTTTGTTTAATCAGACGCATCTATATGTGTTTGTTGGGCATTGGCTTACTAACCAGACATCGATAGTCTGACCCTTCGTTGTTTCTATTTTTGTTTTGTATGTTTTTAACCCTTTTTGGGAATGGAATTGCTGAGTTCAGATAGTCAGGTGGGATAGAAGGATATCACTAGCATCGAGCATTCACATGGCATCCTCTTCTGATTTGGATTTCATATAAATTTACTTTGCTGGATTAAATTCTGAATTTTAAACCCGCTGCACATATTTTGGATTTGTTTTCAGATTAATTACACTTGGGATATTTTTATGTAATTGTCTTACATTTGGAACTAGTAGTTCAACTACAATTTGGATTTGGATTTATTTTTGAACTATTTTTAATTTTGATTTATAAGAACTATCTTCCAGATTTGAATATGATTTGTATTTATCTATTTATTTGTATTTGTGTGTTATGTTTCTGTCTTCCGCATGTGACATCCGATCTCCGCGTTCCCTTTCCGTCGGGGCGGGGGTTCGGGTGTTACAAAGTCTCGACTTGAAAAGGAAGTAAGTAGGGAGATGTTGAAGATATCTCGCCTACAGTGATCTTAAAAGCAAGACAGAGGTAGCGAGAAGATGTTAAGTTGTCTAATTAGTTGGCGACATAAGGAGCAGCCATAAGTATATTTTGCCTAAAAGTAGATGTTGTTTGGCTATCAAGATCAGCGATATTTGTGTAAGTTGTTTATGTTTCAGGCGAGAAAACAGACGACATAAAAGAAGAAAATTGTTACCTAGCCTATTTGTGTTTCTTTATGCTTTTTATTTCAAAATTGCCACTAAGCAAAACTCTATAAACAGGAGCTCAGATAAAGCAATAAGAAACTTTTGACATTCTGTTATTTTTAGAGAGAAATTTTAGATTCTTCTACACGCTTTATTCAATATTTTTAGAGAAGTTTCTAGAAGAAGTTTTGTACTCTTTTTTCTGTAATCATGGAGATTTAGCTTGAAGATAGTGAAGCAACAACACTGACAGAGTCTAGCTTCTATCTTCCTTGGTAAGATTTAGATCTTAGATGCATATTAACGATGATTCTGTGTTTTGATTGAATATGTTAAAGTAGATATGCTAGGCTAAAAGCTCTTTTGATTTGCTAAATTCTGTTGTTGATTATCATTTTGATTGTATGATTCTTGTTCAATTATTGTTAGATTTACTTGATTTTCATGAGCTGATTGAATTACAAGAACGATAGTTACGTAATCTTATTGATTTGAAGCTTGATTTAGACCAGAGATGGTGATTAAGTTTCAGATCTAAGAAGAGAGGATCATAGTTCTAGAGATAGACTATAGATCTAGTTTTCTACAGATTGTGCTTATTAGTTATATATATTGTAGTATATAGATATATGCAACTGTATAATTGAGATCTGTTAAATTGAATCGAGAGATCCTTTAACAGATCACAGATGATGATCTAGAAAGTAAATCTGTAATTAGAGTTTAAGCGTGCATAAGAAGTTAATTGATAGCAGAGATTAGCAGATCAGCTTATTAATTGTTGAGATCATTTGCAGAATAGAGTACTAACTTATGTTTTTAATCGAAAGAATTTCATTAGTGTCTATAAATCACAACAATTTTATGATTTCTATGATTCAATTTGTATATAGATTATTTTAGCAATTCAGTTTAAATCTTAATCTCAATCTTGCTTCTTAACTAACAATCCATGTGGAGACGATATCTTAAATACTACATTAAATGTTGATAGGAGTTCTGTGCAGTTGTTGTGATTTTATATGTCAGAATAATCCTCATCATATGGAAATTGCTGAGTTTACATAGTCGCATGGAGTAGTAAGGAAACACATATATCACTCCACGCATCAGTTTTGGCATTATTTTTCAGATTTCACTTTTGCATAGATTATGTATTGAACTTATAAGTTTTCTTCTATTATTTCAGTTGTAAACCTGATTTCAATCAATATATTTCCAGATTTTGTGTTTAGTTGGTTTAAGGACAGTTTTTGGATAATGTACCGCTGCATATTTATTTATGCATTACAAATTTTCCTTTCTTTAAGCAGTTTGATATTCTTTCTAGTTTGAATATATATATATACTTATATATCTACTCTATTACTCTGTTTATAAGTGAAAGTTCTATTGTATGTATCCGCATCCCTGCATCCGTCTGTAAGGCAGGGATGCTGGCTCCTACATTTGATGATATCAGAGCATAAGGTTGGCAAAGTGGGTAGGGTTTTTGAGACCCTACCCTTACCCAACTCAAAAAGGGTAGGGTAAGACCCTACCCATTTAATTAAAAACATTAATACAACCGGGTTTAGAAAAAACCCATGTATTTGAGGGTAGGGTAAGGGTATAACCTAGGGTCCATATTTTACCCTATTTGGACCCTTACTTTTTCATATTTCTTATTCAAACTACACTAAGAGCATCTCCAATGGTTCCCTAAAAAATAAATCCTAAAAAACTAATTTTGGGAGTTCCTAATTATTATTGAGACAAAAAAAAAACTCATGTACTCCAACCGTTCCCAATAAATCACTTTCTAAATTTTGCCAAGTCATCCCATTGGGCCCACCTATTACCGATTCAATTAAATCACTCTTGTACTCCAAGACTTCCATTATATATTGTCAATGAAAAATTGGATAGGGAATCCCAAAAAAGGAGGCAAATATAGTGATAATTAAAGGAGTCTGTGGGTACGCCTAAATATTGGGAATGAGATTGGGAATGGTTGGAATGTGATTTTCTCTAATGATGTCCTAAATTAAAATTTAGAATTATTTTTAAGGAACTATTGGAGATGCTCTAAGGTCCCATTTGTTTGTTTTATCTATTATTTATTTAGATTTTATTTGTAGATTTAACACAAAAAAAAATCATTTTTATTTAGATTATGCTATCGTTTTTATTTTTTAACAAATCATAAATTTATTATAAATATATAGTATTTACCATTTATCATTTTTTATCAAATTTAATAAAATTAGTTTAATATATTAATTTATGCTTCTCTCTTGAATTAATAATTTGTTTATATATTATTTTATTAATATTGCTAATTAATATATATATATATATATATGTATATATGAATATAGACAAAATGTATAAATTACTCATTGGAAAATTAAAAAATGAGTAAAAATATAATTAATAAATGCATTTAAAATGAATTTTTTTATTGTTAAATATTGCATTTTCAATACCAAATAAATAATTAATGTATTAAAAAATAAGAAGAAACAATTAATGCATGTTATTTTTTAAAATAAAAATACTATTTTTTTCAATTCGTATATTTTTTCCTTTACAATATTATTCTTTTAATTTGATATTAAGTGTATTATTATTTTATTTTAAAAATAATGTTATTTTGAAATAACTTCTTATCTATTAAAATGATAAATATAATTTAAAATACATGAATACATTTTTATTAATGTTTAAAAGAAAAAAGAAAGGAGTATATAGGTAAATGCATTAATTGTTCATTACGAATTTAAGATGTGAGTAAAAATGTAATTAATATACTAAAAAGATTACATTTAAAGTACCACTTTTTAAATTCTCAATGAACAATTAATGCACTTTTTTAAAAATTACAAAATAATGCTTATTATAGTTGTTTTAAAAAATATATCTCTAATTTTTTTTAAATATTATTATTAAATTTGATAATAAGTATATTATTTTTTAAGAATAATTTCAAAATTTAAATAAATTTTATCCATTAAACCATGATCATTTTTTTTCTTCTAATTATTTGATTGTAAGTAATTATAATAGTATATTTTAAATTCTATTTAATTGATTTCATCTATTTTATAACTTAAATCAAATCAAATTGAAAATAGTTTAATTTTAACATGTTTAACTTGAACCAAAATTAAAATTTAAATCAAATTAATTTGATATTCTTAAATGAAACTTTGATCGATTTGATTCTATTCCATTGGATATTAATAGTATTTTAAATAAATATTTTTTTTTATGTTGCATTTACTAATATGTAAATATATAATGTTTAAACTAAATATACAAATTTGAAAAAATAAATAAACTACTGAAAAATAAAATATCTAAATAACAAAAATAATAAAAATAAATATATTTAATGAATTTTTAAATTTTGAAATAAAATAAATTTCCCTTTATAAGAATATCAAATGATGAAGGGTCTTACTAAGGGTAAGAGTCTACCCTTTCATTTTGAGGATAAGGGTCTATCCTTACACATATCTTTCGAGAAAGGGTAAGGGTAGGATTTAGACCCTAAAAAATTTTGAGGGTCTAATAAGGGTTTAGGTAAGGGTAGACCTAAACCCTTGCTTTTCCAAGCCTATCAGAGCACTGGTTCTCGGTTTCTTCTTGTTGTGCATAAGCAGTTAAGAGTGTTTGTACCTTGTTTTCAAAAATTCATGCATTGCATACATGAAATTGCATATAAACATGAAGTCAAGAAAGTTTAGTACCTTGCTAACACCTACTTTTAAACCCTTTTCAAAAACATGTGAAATTGACTTGCTAATTTCTGATATGGCTAGATGAGCACATCGTAATCCCCCACTGCACATGGTAGTACCTTTGATGAGAATCATATACCCGTTAATGTCGTTGTTGCTCAAACTTAGGCATTTCAGGACATTGTTGCCATCCTTCGAGGTTTGCAAGAAGGAGGAGCTAGGAAAGAGAGGTCTGCTATTGAGCGACTTTCTAAGAAGAATGTTGAATTGCTTGAGGGGACTAGTGAAGAAAATCTAGAAGTGACTGAAAATTGGCTCTGTGATATGTCGCAGGTTTGTGATAAGATCCATTGTAATGATGCTGAGAAGCTGGAATGTTTGGTTTCACTTATGAGGAGTGAGGCAGTTTGTTGGTGAGAAGGTGTAGTGCAAACGGTGGACTAGGAAGTATTGATCAATCTAGAGTTATTTTATGAGCAGTTCAAGAAGAACTATACTGGATATGTTAGGGCAGAATAGAAGAGGACTGAATTCCTCTATCTGAAGTAAAGAGATAGGTTAGTTTTGGACTATAAGAATGACTTTGTGAAGCTCATTTGGTATTCACTGTAGATGGTGTCAACTCCAGCTCATAGATGTTGTAAGTTTAGGTATGGACAAAATTTTGAAATTCAAAAGCTATTTGCTACACTGAGAACTAATGATTTCCTCGAGATAGTGGAAGCTGCTGTGGACATTGAGTTACTAGTGAAGAATGATAGCAAGCGTGATAGAGACACCAAGAGTGGACCTGCTACTATTGGCCAACATAGTAAGAAGGGCAAGACTTAGGTCAAGAAAAGTGGATGTGGTTCTGTGATTCACTCTCAGCCAAATAGGAGTAATGGAGGAGTCAATCAGCCAAATCCATATGTTTCTAAAGCTCCTGCTCAAGGAAACCGAGGTGTAAATTTTCCTCTATATGCCACTTGCAATAGATACCATCCGGGTGAATGCTTTAGGAAGACGGGTGGTTGTTTCAGGTATGGTGTTAAGGACCATATGATCAAAGAATGTCCACATCCTCAGCAGGTGTAAGTTATAGTAGAGCACCTATTTCTGGATATGCTAACCGAGTTCAGAGAAAAGATAAGCAAGCACCTCAGTCTAGTGTTAACAGAGGTGGCAATCAGTTTAGAGCTCCTAGGAGGGATTTTTGGACTCTTGCTCGTACTTATACACTGAGAGGTCGTGAAGAAGCTAATACTCCTGATATGGTGATAAATACATTCTCGATTCTTGACTCTTTTGCTTATGCCTTATTGGATCCAGGTTCTACACTCTTTTTATGCTTGTAGTGAAATCTTAGAGGATAAGGGTTGGGAATCTAGTTTGGATGATAGAGATCTATTTGTGACTAACCCTTTGGGTATTTGTATGGTTATGAATCGGATCTATTGTGACGTACCTATTGTGATTGGAGGAATCACATTTCTAGGAGATTTGTTGAAATAGAAGAGCAATAAGTTTGATGTGATTTTAGGAATGAACTTGTTGTCTAAACATGAAGTGGCGATGGATTGTAAAGTAAAGAGGATTACTCTTCAATCACTGAATGGATGGGTTACTTTTGTGGGTGATCGAAGGAATCCACTTGATAGGGTTATTTCGGCTGCTAAGGCGGATGAGATGCTTAAAAGGGGTTGTGAGGCATTTCTAGCGCATGTGGTTGAAGTAGATAAGCCATGCTCTAATGTGAAATTTATTCAAACTGTGAATGAGTTCTGTGTTGTCTTCCTAAAAGAAATTCATGGTTTGCTGCCATAGAGAGAAGTGGAGTTCACTGTTGAGCTTATCCCGGGTGTCGCACCAGTATTAATGGCTACATATAGTATGACTCTAGCAAAATTGAAGGAATTGAAGGTGAAATTGCAAGAACTCTTGGACAAGGGTTATATCCGACAGAGTACTTCTCCTTTGGGTGCTCTCATTTTGTTTATGAAGAAAAAAGATAGGTCTTTTTGGCTGTGTATTGATTATCGCAAATTGAATAGGCTTACGGTGAAGAACAAGTACACTCTTCCACGGATCGATGATTTATTTGATCAATTGAGAAAAGCAAGAGTGTTTTCAAAGATAGAATTGAAGTCTGGCAATCAATAGTTGAGGATTTGGGAATCTGATATACCCAAGCCTGCATTTCAGACAAGGTATGACCATTATAAGTTTGTGGTAATGCCTTTTTGGTTGCCTAATGCACCTGCATGGTTTATGGACTTGATGAATAGGATATTCAAGCCATATTTGGATCAATTTGTGGTGGTGCTCATAGATGATATCCTAGTGTATTCCAAGGATAAAGAAGATCATGCCAAGCATTTGACGATAGTATTGCAAACTCTTCGTGAGAAACAGCTTTATGCAAAATTATCTAAAAATGAGTTCGGGATGGAAGAAGTTGCCTTCTTGGGTAATATAATCTCTATGGATGGCATCAAGGTTGATCTAAAGAAGATTAAGGCAGTGATGGCATGGAAACCACCTAAGAAAGTCACTGAAGTGAGGAGTTTTTTGGGTTTTGGCAGGCTACTATCATCGTTTTGTAAAATGATTCTCCTCTATTGCGGGTCCTTTGACTAAGTTACTGCATACAGGAGCTAAATTTTAGTGGACTAGCAAGTGTCAAGAGCGCTTTGATACTTTGAAGAAGTTGTTTTCTAAAGCACCAATCTTGGTTCAGCCGGTTGAAGGGATGGACTAATTGTTTACAGTGATGCTTCATTGCAATAGCTTGGTTGTGTGCTTATGCGAGATAAGAAGGTGACTGCCTATGCATCAAGACAATTGCGAACACATTAGCGTAATTACCTTACTCATGATCTTGAGTTGGCAGCAGATTGTCTTTGAATTAAAAATTTGGAGGCATTATCTGTACAGTGCAACATGTTATGTGTACACTAATCATAAGAGCCTACAATACCTGCCTGTTTAGAATGATTAGAATCTAAGGCAGTACAGATGGGTTCAATTCCTGAAGAATTATAATATGGAGATTAATTATCCTCTTGGCAAAGCAAATGTGGTAGCAGACGCTGTTAGCAGTAAATCCATGCATTCTTTGTATGCTATAATGGCAAGACTGAGTCTGAAGGATGATGTTCTAGCAGCTAAATTTATGGTGAAGCCGAATTTGACTTCTACAATTTTAGAGGCTCAGAAAACTAATGAATTGGCCTTGGAATGGGCTAAGAAATATGATCAGGGTAAGAAATAGAAACATCTTGTCGAGATGATGGTAGTTGGTATTTTGGTGATCGGATTTATGTGCCATTAATTGAAAATCTAAGAACTGAGATACTGACTAAAATGCATAGACAAGTGTATTCAATGCCTTTTGGTGCTACTATTATGTATCAAGATTTGAGGTTGCTATATTGGTGGCCTGGCATGAAAAGAGACATAGTTGACTTTGTTGGGAAATGTTTGGTATGTAAGCAAGTTAAGGCACAACATCAACTTCCATCTGGCTTGCTTCAGCCAATATCTGTTCCGTAATGGAAGTGGGATCGAGTTATAATGGACGTCGTTGTAGAGTTGCCTCTAACTCAAGAAAAGTATGATACGATCTAGGTGATACTGGATCGTTTGACTAAGTCTGCCCCCTATTTTCCAATCAGAGTAAACTACACACTAGAAAGATTAAGTGAGTTATATCTGAATGAAATCCTGAGGTTACATGGTGTTCCATCCTCTATCATTTCAGACAGAAATCCTAGGTTTACCTCTAGGTTCTGGAAGAAATTTCAAGAAGCTATGGGAACTAAGTTGAATTTTAGTACCGCTTTCCACCCACAAACTGATGGGCAATCTGAAAGGATAATATAGACCTTGGAAGATATGCTCAGATGTTTTGTGATTGAGTTTTGAGGATCATGGATTAAGTATTTGCCTCTGGTAGAGTTTTGCTTATAATAATAGTTTCCAGAAAAGTATTGGAATGGCTCCTAATGAGGCATTGTATGGTAGGAAATGTCGTACTCCATTATGTTGGACTGAGTTGAATGAAGCTCGAATGGTTGGAAGAGAGTTGGTCTTAGAAGCTGAAGAGAAAGTGTAGTTGATCAGGAAAAAACTTAAGGAAGCATCAGATAGGCAGTAACCCTATGCTGATCTTTAGAGGAAAAACGTTGAATTTTAGGTTAGAGACAAGGTGTTTCGGAAGGTGTCTCCATGTAAGAAAGTTCTGAGGTTTGGCAAGAATGGTAAACTGGCACCTCGTTTTATTGACCATATGAAAGTCTGGAGAGGATAGGTCCCGTTGCTTACAGACTTGCATTATCACCTGAATTGGAAAAGATCCATAGTGTCGTCCATGTATCGATGTTAAGAAAGTATCGCTTTGATCCTTCTCACATCCTTACTCATGAGATTGTGGAAATCAGACCTGATCTATGTTATGAGGAGGAACCAGCTCAAATCCTAGTTAGAGAAGTAAAGGTTTTGAGGAACAAACCCCTAGTTAAGGTTCTCTGGCTTAACCATGCTGTAGAGGAAGCGTCATGGGAACTAGATGAAGTCATGAGACGTCAGTATCCGTATCTATTCGGCCAAAGTAATTTTGGTGACGAAATTTCTTTAGTGGGGTAGAGCTGTCACGTCCATAAATGGGGCCAAATTAAAACGTATTTTTTATTTGACTGATTTTGAAAATACTTTTGAAATGGAGAAAATGTTTGAATTAAAATAACTCTGGTAGGCTTATTTGCAAACTATCAGTGATTAGGTGAAACCTAGGTTATCACACCTATAATCATTCAGCTTCCAGAACCAATATTTCCTTTTCTCTCCACTTCGAAAAAAAATAACTCAAACAGTGTTCCATTATACTATTTCATTGGTTTTTCACTGTCAGTTTGAAAGCTTCTATTGAATTGTTCTTCGAGTCTTGACACTAAGTTTTCAAGGTAAATCTGTATGTTAATATTTTGAGTAATCGATTTCTTAAACTCAGAGTTTCGTGTATGTTTGTGTGTGCTCTTCAATGTCTCTTTTGCCTACAAGTTGTAAGCCCTTACCTTTGAATTTCTGGTATGGTTTGAATCTGTTATTGATTTATGGTCTGTCTATTGTTTAGGCGACAGAGTGGGTGAGCGCTAGCCGAAGTAGTCCTGCTGTTAGATTAGCTATAAAGGTTACTGCCCATGTTTAAGCCCTCACTTATGTTTGTTTTTGTTTGTTCCGTATTGCATTAACATGGACTAAACTTAATGTATGATGATACTTTAATCTGGACTTTGCGATATATGTTATGCTTTGATATTCTTGTTGATCTTGCTGATAAATGGCTATTGTGTGAATTGTTGTAAGAATCTATCGAATGTTATATGAAATACTCTATTATAATCTAAAAATTAAGCTCTGTCTAAAGTATGATAGCGATAAGACCGGCATGCCGTAGGGATATTAGATGTATACATCAATATGTGAAAATGTACAGGCCTTGAATGGAACCATTAACATGATTAGAATTAAATGATGATTATATATGGATTTAATTATATGCATTGGAGGTTTAAACGACTAATAATGAACTCACCTAAACACTGGGTAATATCTAATGAACTAAAATGAGCATAACTAGAGCTTAGGAAGTGTAATAAAGCTATAGGATTCACCTAGACTAAGGCGCCTAGTGCCCGATTCCGAGTCCACTTGTCACATTCGTAATCTGGGGCTATTTGTCTGCTTATTTTGAAATTTTTAATAATTTTTATATATTATCGTTATAAGGGTAAAATGGGAATTTTAGAAAAATGTTGACTTTTTCTGTTTGACCAAATGATTTGACTAGTTTGACTTTTGGGTGACATTTTAAAACAAACTGAAATTTGAGTTGATTTTGTAATTATTTTACAAATGGGGTTGTTTTTAAAACTACATGTAACATATGAGTTGGTGGTGATATTTGCCACCCATATAAATATGAAAAGGATGGATTTTAAATCATTTGTCACAGAGCCCTAGAAACTTGCTTTTACGTATTCTTCAAATCCTCTCAACCAAAAACACACTCTCATGGATTTCTAAGTTTTAATTGTTGGGGAATTTAATTGGGATAGGAGTATTGCTTTGATTTCTTCACACTCTTGGTAAGGGTTTTCTTCCTTGTTGGTTTTCAAGCATATTAAATTGATTTAGGATTTCTAGAACGTAGGGGTTATGAGTTTGAGAGATTCTATTTCGATTGGTTTGGGGTCTTGAACCTTTGATTTCAATCTGTGATTTGGGTCTTTTAAGTTTCAATTGAAACTTTAAATTGTTCTTTAGTGGTAAACCCTAACTTTTACAAAATTGGGAATTTATGGATTTTATGCTTGATTTGGTGTAGACCAAGTTTGGGATCGCCGACCGAAGTAGATTCGGTAGTTTGGATTAGCGAATAAGGTTAGTAGCCGTGTTTATGCCCTCACGTTTATCTGTTTTTGTTTGATTGCTTCTATGTAAATTGATCAAATTTATACAAGACGAATTCTGATTGGAATAGCTTAAATTTCTGCATTTTTGACATAAACTGTTTAGGTATATTGCTACCATATTATCTGTTTTTGAGCAGACATGTGAACTAGTGTCCTTATCTGTCTGCTATTTGTCTGTAACTTGAAATTGGAATTCTCTAATCTGTTAAAGTCCTGTCCTAAGGATAATACGATAAGACAAGCATGCTGTTAGGGAAAACTAGATGTATACATCGATGCGTGAAAACGTATATGGCCTTGATTGGCAACAACTTTCTGGATGCGACAGCATGATTTCTAAAATCTTGGCTCATTTTTGGATGCGACAACATCATTTCAAGGATCTTTGATCTATCTCTGAGGGTTTAACCCTATCTATCTATTTCTGTTCCCGATTTTGTTATTAAACTAATGACAGACCTGGTAAGTTAAACACCTAAATAATTGTGTAATCTGAACTCTGTGATTAAGAACTGTTTCAGCTTCTAATTATGTATGTTTGATATGTTTCGTTTGATTCTATTGATGCTTGTTATTTTCTTTTGGGTTCTAACTTTGGGTTGTATGAATTGTGACTCCTAACTTGCTATAGGTGTTAGGATTAGACCCATTTGATAGTTAGAACTGGTATAGCGAGCGACATAATCTTAACTAGGATAAAAATGTGCCCAGTATTTGTAACCAGACTGTATACCGGACTAGGTACCGGATTGGCACTTAAAAACTGGAAAACTGGATGTAGGATGGTCTCTGGCCGAGCTCCTTACCGAGCTGGTTACCAAAATACAATTCGGTCAGCCTTGAAATCATTAGATTTACTCTCTGGTCAAACTTCTTACCGACTAGCTATCGAACTGTAGTTCGGTATGAGTCGCAGAAGATTATTCAACCTCTCTGAGCAAGCTCTTCGCCGAGTTAGATACCGAATTACAATTCGGTATGTGTCTGGGAGACTTGAAACTCTTTGATCGAGCTTCATATTGGATTAGGAACCGAATTGTCACTTAAACCTTCCTTGAAACCGTATAATTGTTGTCTGACCGAGCTATCTACCGGATTGCTTACTGAGATATTATTCAGTAACTCTAGTGATGCTCTCTAATCGAGCTACCTACCGGACTGTCTACCGAATTACAATTTGGTAAGTCTGGTAGTGCTCTCTGACCGAATTACATACCGAACTGCTTATCAAACTACTATTCGGTTTCGGTCTCTCCTCTGAAAATAATTTGACAACTGTAAAGACTTTTTCAGACGGTAAATGCAATAATCTGTAATCACTTATCCTAGATCACTTAAAGGGGATTATATTTGGGATAACTTGATTTGATTATCAACTTGTTTGTTTCTGTTTGTACCATTTGGTTGTTAACTAACTTGCATATGTGTGTGACATGTTATCTGTTTAGTAAGACACATTTGTGTCTGTTTGTTGGCCATTGGCTTACTAACTAGACATCGATAGTCTGACCCTTCGTTGTTTTCATTTTTATTTTGTATATTTGAACCATTTCTCGGAATGGAAATTGCTGAGTTCAGACATACAGGTGGAATAGCAGGATATTACTAGCATCGAGCATCACTTAGCATCCTTTTCAGACTTGGATTGCATTTCTGTTTTACTTTAGCTAGACTTATTTCTCTATTTGTACCCGTTGCACCATGTTTTGGGATTTGTTTTCAAATTAAGTAATTTTGAACATTAAGAGTTTATTCTCGAATTATGTTAGAAATATTTTGAACCATTGACTTTGGAATTATAAGATCTGTCTTTCAGCTTTTATTTTCGATTTGCAAGTCTGTTATTTGTATATTTATTTTCTGTATCTATATGTATGTTAGTTATCTGTCTCCGCACCGGTAGCATCCGGACTCTGCATTCCCTTTCTGTCGGGGCGGGGGTTCGGGTGTTACACCACTTGTTTGTAAATATTTGTGATTGAGTGAGGATTTCTTCCTAATGGATGATTTATAGTTCCTAGATGCATTTGCATGCTAACTTCATGATTAAATATTAATTAGACGCAATTGTATGTCTATGTTGGAGTGTGAGCTTGCTAACCAGACATTGATAGTCTTATGCTGTTTCTTTTCTATTTTTCTTTGTCTCTTATATGGAAATGTGAAACGGTGATCGAGTAGAATAAATTGTTCCTGCATATCAGTGAAGCACGTTAATCTCATTTGTTTATGTACCTAATTGGGAACTGTTATTTATATTTCAAGTTATTGTTTGAAGGAAGTTTGTGAACTCTTTTAAGGATTTTAAGTACATGATGTATTGTAAACTGTTTTTGGATTTTAAACCATTTGATGAATATTTATTATTGACTGTAAGACAATTTATTTGTTCTTTATTAATAATTAAACTATTTCACTATCTACGTCCGCACCTAATGGTAACGAATGAATGAATTGATGATTGTAATGTGGCGTCCCATTCTCTGGTCATGGTTCCACCATGGCCGAATGTTGGGTATTACATTCATGTCGGCAATGAGGAGGTTAACAATGATTATGATATTGGGGTTTAGATATGAGGGTAATATTGAGGATGGTGTACAAGATATAATGTTACACAACTATTTCACTCCAGTCTTGGAGGATACTAAAGCTCTTTTATATGAGGGATGCATAGAATTCTCAAAGATATTGATAGTAATAGCTTTATTTAGCTTCAAGTGGTACCTCTAATAAGTCATTTAGGGAATTTTTAGGGTTTTTAAAGAGAATTTCACCATCAAGTAATGTCTTGCCCAAGACGTTTTACCAAGTTAAAGCCTTATTGATAACTCTGAAGATTCATGATAGCACAAATGATTATTGTCTATTTAGAGGAAAATTGAAGGAATATACACGTTGGGGAAAGTCAATATCAATATAAAACTTCAGTCAAGAATAAACAGGTAGAGCAAACAAATATACTAGTGAAAGTTCTTCGACAATTTCCAATACAATAGAGGTTAGCAAGGATGTTCACATTACTTGAAATGATAAAAGATCTATAATGACAGACTACTGATAGACGCAAGGATGGAAAAATGTGTCATCATAGTGATTCAAATACGTGTAAGATTATAGATCATACGTGGATAACCTTTACTTCAGAGCCATAAAAACTATGACTAGGCTTGGATTTAGATGAGTTTAATCACTTTGGCAACCATAGTCAGTCATATGGTGTTAGTAAATTACAATATTCCACAATGTAAGGCTATGGCTAAAGATAATATGATGCTCACATTATTAATCCCAAGCCTATGGTAACCCAGCAGCAATATCGATATATATTTGCAGCCACTTATTGAATACCTAAATGACATATGGAATAGGGGTATAAAGGTTTTTCATGCACTTATTGCACCACCTTTAATTTGAAGGCAATGCTAATGTGGACAATTAATGATTTTTATGCTTACAACAATTTATCAGGGTATCGTACACATGATTATTATGCATGTTCTTCATGTGGTAAAAAAAAAAACATACTAAAAAAGTCTGATCAACTGCAAAACTAATGTCTTTCTAGGTCATCGATAATTCTTACCAAAAAGTCATTCTTGGGAGAGAATAGGGGATTGGTTTGATGGAATTGAAGAAAAAAAATGATCCACATTGTATTTTGGATGGCAAACAAATTTTCAGTGAAGTAGAATAATTGAAAATGATTTTGGAAGAACATTTAAATGAAAAAAATAAATGACCAGATGGTAAGAGTTTATTCAATAGGGAAACTAATTTTTATTCATACGTAGTTTATGTTTACTATTCTTACTACTTCAAAGTATTACGGAAGATGAATTTACGTCATTATTGAATTTAAACTATGAATTTGATTTCAACTTTTAATTTTTGTAAAATTATAAATAAAAGATTGATTCAAATCAAACAATATAAGATAATAGAAAAGAATGAGAGTAAGAATTCTTAAGTGTATTGGAATTTTGGAAAAAATATTTGAGAGTAAGTGTTTCATATATTAACAATTTCATATCTTCATAATGAATATTTCTCTTTAATACGTAAGTCGCATTCATTAAATAATATAATTTACGTGTTTTCATATATTCTTTATATTCTGCATTACTTTATTATTTTAAGTGTCATTTAATCCTCGAATTCGTGTATATGGATATGGTAAGACTTAATTGTTGAACCTTAAAAAAATCCACGTTACTACTAAAACTTATAAAAAAAATAAATAATTTAAGAACTTTAAAATATCAATAATAAAATATATATTGATTTGTTAAAAACAAAATAAATAAACAAATAAATAATAGTTACGTTATTTCTATAAAATATACTAAACATATAAAAATTTATTTTAAAAATATTTTATAATTATAAAATGAAATATGCTACAATTAAAAAGAAATAATAAAAATAATTTGTTATAAGTAAATTATGTAATTAATATGAATAATTAAAAATATTAAAAAAAAATCACATTTCATTAAATGTTAAATTACCAAGTATTACAATCAATAAAAATAAATATATTATAATCTGATTACATTAAATTTTGTATCTCTAATTTCTTGTGTATAAAAACAAATAAATAAAGTTCATAACAGAAATTTTAATATATATATATATATATATATATTATAATTAACTTTCTAAAGCTGGTCGAAAATGGCATCAAATGTATCAGTTTGCGTCATTCTTCTATTTTCACTTTTTGCTAGATGTCATGGTTAGCAAAGCAGTGACCTATTAAATTGAATTTTGTTTTCTGTTTTTGTTTTTTCTTTTGTTTTTCAAAGATGTTTACAGTTATATGTAAATTAATTTCTCGATCAATTTAACATTGACAGGTGCTGCATCCGGACTATATGTGGGAATTGGACCATTAGATCCAATTCCAGAATGCCAATTTGATCATAAATGGAACAAGTGGTGTTGCGTTACAGATACTAAGAAGGGATGCTTAGAAAATGCATTTCGGTTTATTCAAGTTTGTCCTCTAAAAGAGATTAAACCACCACCTAAGCATAACGGTCTCAGGAGCCCCTAAACTTAGTTATATTTTTCATATTAGCCCTCCAACTTTATGAAGGGTCAATTTAGCCCCTCAACTTTCAAATACTAGATCAATTAAGCCATTTTTACTGAGGTGGAGGACTTAATTGACCTTTCAAGTTAACCATTTTTACTGCCTGCTCAATAGCCACATCAGCGAAAAGGGCTTAATTGACCCACTATTTGTAAGTTGAGGGGCTATTTTGACCCTTCGTGAAGTTGAAGGGCTAATTTGAAAAACATAGTCAAGTTCGGGGCTCTCGAGACCCTTACGCCCACCACCTACTACTAGTAACTAAGTCGAGTTTCCATAAAGCTTTGTTTTGTATCATGCATTTATCATAATAAATGTAATCCTCAAATATTAAATGTGGATTGAAGGGCGGGCCCGGCGAGCCTTCTCACTTAAGAGAACAATTTTAAATTGAATTAATATAATAATAATAATAATAATAATAATATTAATATTAATAAAAATAAAAGATTTTAACAACCTTACATGATCTCTAAGTAATCTCTTAAATGGTTCTTGTGGTGCCAAATAAACCACAGCTAAATAAGACTAAGATTTCTTGAAAATGATATTTCAAAGTTTACAATAGTTGTTGAACAAAATCTGCTCTAATGAATCAAAAATTGGATCTTTTACGATTATCCCTACTTCATATTTAAAGGGGATATTTGGGGTCCTATTTTCATATGGACTAGGTCTCCTTGTTGTAGTCAATAAGGTTTTCCTTTTCTTGACAGGTTTCTGGAAGCCCTCATTTGACTGGACTGGGCCTGGTGGGCCTGGATCTTTTAATTACTAGAGGTGTCTCTGGGCTCGTTATGCCTTCTTCGCCTGAAAGGAGTTTGGGCCTGGAGGGTCTATTTCGGCCGAAATAGTTATGGCTAAAGGTGTCTTCGACCGAATTAACCTGTCTGGGGCTTTGGCGTATTTTGTTTGTGAAATGCTAACCCTTTTTGTTGCAATTCTTTGGCCAAAGCATGCCTTTCGGCCGAAAGGGTAATCCTCGAACTTGTACTTGTCTAGGGGTGACAATTCTTTTGGTATTTTGTTTTCCCACCACAATTCTTCCAATATTTTAGATTTTTAAAATTAATTATTTATACATATTTTAAACTAAATTATAATTCAAAATATTTCCATTATTTTAATTATTTTTAAATTTATATCCAACAATTTCATAAACGTAGTTCTCAAACAAACTATTCATGATGCAAAAAATTTGAAATAAAATAAATTTAAAAATCTATAAAGAAAAATCATTAGAAAAATATATAAAGAGTGAAGAAATTGAAATTTAACTCTCACAAGTAAAACATTTATACGCTCAAAGGCTCGTAGAATATCTCCAAAACTTGTTCCTTACAACCTGTTTCGATAGTATTTAAAAATTTCAAGAACTGACATATCGTAGAAATTCAGAACAATTAAGCTAAGGAACTATTCGAGATCAATACTATTGTAGAATTCAACTTACTGAGTAACAAATTTTATTATAAAAAACAATTTAGCTCCATACTTGAACATGGATGATAATTATGATTAATTGTACTTATTCCTGCCCCAACTGAGAAATATACAATGCCCCCATGTTATCAGTAAAAGAAACATAAATCAATCAAACCAAAAGTAACTCCTACTGATTTATAAGCTAGCAAATAACATTCCAATATCTATTATACAAGCCAGACATACAACAATAAAGTATTAAAAAATAGGAGCTACTAAAAACAGAATGTAAAAAAATTACGGTAGTGGTGGACAGTGAGCTGCAGTGAATGCATCAACTGCCTGAATCTCAGCTTCGAGTACACTCTTCCTTGCTGTGAGTTGCTGAAACTGTGGATCATGAGATGGGGTCCCCTAGTGCAAGAGCTCAATGATATGCTCTTGGATAGTGTTCAGTTTCTTCTACGTCTCCACTTTTACGTGAAAAAGGATCTCCACCGGTGCTCTGCTGGTACTGGTGCTTCTAGATGGTGCTGGTGGAGCAGTTGCACCAATGTCACTAGATGATGTAGTGCGGCTGCCAGAGCTGATGGTCACAGAGGTGGTCCTGGATCGAGGATTAACAAGTATTCCACAGTTTGTTCACACCTTGTTAATATTGACCAGGTTCTAGTTAGGTTTATGGAGCATCACATCTCCATCAAAGTCCACATAGAGTCTTGTCCTCTTGAAAATGTCAGTAATCAAAGAAGGGAAAATGAGGGACTTATGTCTCATCTCACCCGAAAGTCTCTCGCAGGCTGTTGCAGTATCACTGTGTCCACATTGATAGGTAGTCCACTTTTGTTCATGGAGGCAGGAGGAGTCAATCAGTTGTAAAGATACTCTTTCACACTGGTGTAATGTTCTGGCATAAGAAGATGTTCCAAATGTGTGCCCTCACATCCATCTCCTTTGGGCATGTGGTAGCCACAATCTTATTATGCTCTGGACTTCATAACACACTTAAAAGATCGGCATCTCCTATAGCTTGAACTGAATCCGGCCACGCATGATTCTATCAGTGTGGTGTAGAAATCCCATAATAGGTAGTGATATTCTGTGAGGTGAAAGTCACTTCCTTACATAGCAGTGGAACCTGTCCAGTTCGCATGAACTCTTCCACGTCCACCTCCCATAGAACTATTTCACCAAATAATAGTTGGAAGGAGGGCGTTGCCTTGTTAAACCCTCCTAGCCTCGCATCTCGAAATCCTGAGCCCAGATCAGGTGACCAGGTGCCTCCTTATCGAACCCCCACTTGAACACAATCTCAGCACCTTAAACTTCAATTTCTCTCTTTTCATGTTGGCGCCTTATAATTTGGTCTTGGCATGGGTGCAATCTTGTTGATCGTTGATCAAGACATGTGTCATTTTGTAGTGAGCGCCTAGCATGCACTCTTAAAATAATAAAGAAAAACAAAGCAAATAAAAAGAGACACGTCCATGTTTGAACCGAATAAGAGGCACCACTCACGTACGTAAGTCATAAATATTTAGTGACTATAGCTTTTATGAATGAGAAATAATCAAACTTAGTGCAAGTATGTGCACAGCATATTTAAAACTGGATTCAATGATCATGGAACTAGTTTGAACTACATGAATGCAGGAACATGTTTTAATGCTATTTCAATACTAACACTAGCATGTTTCAGCTCATTTAAATCAACAAACTCTGCCAAAATTCTCATTGAGGCAGTATATCAAACATCCTGTGAGTGCATATAAATAGAACAAATAATTCATGAATTGGACTCTTCTACAAACGCATATTCTCTCGCTAATGCCATCCTATAACTATGAGAAGTCTAAACAACCTAATTAGTCTTTGGAGCATTTTGTCTAACACTTGGTGGGCATAATAAAAAACATATGAGAATCACGAAAACTAAAGGATGAATGCACCTAAAACAAGTAATATGACAGCTCTATCATGTTCTGGTGCGAAAATTAAGTCTACACAAGCGCTAATTATACAATCTAAATCCAATGTCCAAACCTTAGTTTCTATCCAATCTTATTAAAACTCAAAAAAAGAAGACATTACCTCATTGTTGGAGGAGAACCAAGAGAAAGAAAGAGAGTAGAAAGAGGTTTGATGGGATAACGGCTTGATAGCAAATGAGGAATAACGAGTGCGTGTTATGAAGAGGGGAGGAATCGGTCGAGTTTGAAAATTAGAAAGAGAATGAAATTGTAGCGTTTAAATAACTTACATGTCGCGCCCGTCTGCTGTCAATTAAATTTCGTCCTCTGGCAGCGGCATTGACAACGAGAAGTGGCCAAGACCACCACCTTATTCGCCGAAAACATATGTTCCACTCGCTAAAAGCCAACATTGACGAAAAAAGCTGATTGCAAGCGCCGCTTCTTCGACTGTCAGTTCTTCAACTCCTCGCTGGAAGCTAACGTTGACAGGGAGCAGCAATCGTGAGCGTTGTCCCCAATTTATGCTTTCTTTGACACATTCTGCACAAAACATCTAAGCCAATCACTAAATACAAACATAAAAAAACCAACAAAATAGATATATAACTATATTCTCTGGGTTGCCTCTAAGCCAGTGCTTTGTTTACTTTCGGTCAGCTTGAGAAACCCGAGGCGAGGTGTCAGGGCGTCACATCATTCACAATTGGTCTTAAGGCGGACCACTAGCCTCATAGACCACCGTTACGCTCGCATGCTTCTTGAAAAACTTACCAAAAGGTTATCCATCCCATGATTGCTCCAAGTCAAGCACGCTTAACTTTGGAGTTCTTAAGCTCTGGGCTCCCGAAAATCAATATGCACGTTGGAGATATGAGTAGCAATTCAATTCCTTTTGACCCTATCTCAATATGGGGTGTTGATAAGTCTAGAATTTACCTATAATTTAGAATGTTTTATGAGCTTAAATGTAAAGAAAATGAGCTTAAAAGATGAAAAATTGAATACATTTCTAGTAATTCTAGACTATTAATTCTGAGACAGGGACTTGGATGAAAAGAATTGGAAAAGAAGCTAATAATTGCAAAATTTAGAAGAAAGAAGGAACATTTGGAATTTCATCCAAAGTCGGCAAATGAGGCAAAATAATTTATGCTAAAAAGAAAATTGCTTGCATACATCGCGACTAGTTGAAAAGAGAAGGCGATACATCAGGCGAAGTTTGAATAACACCGCCTTGAAGATGAGATCTGAGGCAAGTTACCTTCATACGTCGTCATTCATTGCAGAATCTTAGGCGCTAAAAGGAGAATCTCGCCATTTGGTGAGGCGACGTCTGAGGCAGTACCTGATTAAGTCGCCAGGATGAAAATGTTGAGAGGCGACATCTACATTATGGTGAAGAAAGATTTACTCGCCTAAGCATCAGGCGACATATAATAACCATATCTAAAACATTTTGCCGATGAAGAATTCAAGCTTGACAACAGGACAAGCGAGAGTTAGGCAAGTCGCTAAGTTCAGGCGAAGGTACATGCGACATAAATGAAGAAAACTGTTACTTCGCCAATTTGTGTTTCTTTGATGTTTTAGTTTCAAAATTGCCACTGAGCAAAAACTCTATAAATAGGAGCTCAAATGAAACAATAAGAACCTTTTGACATTCTGTTATTGTAAGAAAAAAAAATTCTAGATTCTTCTATACGCTTTATTCAGTATTCTTAAGGAAGTTTCTTGAAGAAGTTTGTACTCTGTTTTTGTGATCATTGAGATTTAGCTTGAAGATAGCAAGGCAAGAACTGTGACAGAGTTAAGCTTTTATCTTCTTTAGTAAGGTTTAGATCTTAGATGCATATTGATGATGATTTGTGCTTTTATTGAATGTGTTGAAGTAGATATGCTAAGCTAAAAGCTCTTTTGATTTGTTAACTTCTGTTGTTGATCATCATTATAATTGTATGATTCTTGTTCAATCTTAGTCAGTTTTACTTGAATTTCATGAGCTTATTGAATTACAAGAATGAGAGTTACGTAATCTTGTTGATTTGATGCCTGATTTAGACCACAGATGTCAATCAGGTTCTAGATCTAAGAACAGAGGATCATAGTTCTAGAGATAGACTATAGATCTAGTTTTCTATAGATTATGCTTAATTGTTATATTTGTTATAGTATAGAGATATATGCAGCTGTATAATTGAGATTTGTTAAATTGAATCGAGAGATCATTTAATAGATCACTAATGATGTTCTAGAAAGCAAAATTGTGATTTAGAGTTGAAGCGTGCATAATAAGTTAATTGATAGCAGAGATTGGTAGATCACCTTATTCATTGTTGAGATCATTTACAGAATAGAGTACCGATTTATATTTTAATCGAGAGAATGTCATTAGTGTCTATAATTCACATCAATTCTATGATTTTTATGATTCGATTTGTAAATAGATTCTTTTAGCAATTTAGTTTAGATTTTAATCTCAATCTTGCTTCTTAGCTGACAATCCCTATGGAGACGATATCTTAAATACTACATTAGACGTTGATAGGAGTTCTGTTTAGTTATTGTGATTTTATATGTCAGAATAATCCTCATTAATTTCTTGGCGCCATTGCCGGGGATTGCTTTTGAAGATTAAGATTTTATTGAATTGTGCTAACTTGATTTATTAAGTTTCTTCTTAACTTTAAAATTGTTTGTTCAAGTGTGTAGTGTATGCATACAAGAGCTAAAGGGACTCAAGATTTGCAGTTTGATCCTGAACCAGAAAGGATTAATAAACAATCCTGATCACAACAAGATCAACAACTAGAGCTGAGTCAAGAGTATAATGTCGGGAGAACGCCACAACCGAAATAATGAAAATGATGGAAGAGTAGATCCTGAAAGGATGACTCTTCGTCAACATTCCACTCCACCAGTTGATGGCATGCCACAAAACATCAATCTAGCAGCAATAAAAACTTATAACTTTGAGCTTAGATCAGGACTCATCCAGATGGTTCAACATAACAAATTTGGAGGAGGAGTCAATGAGGACCCCAATCAACATCTTAATACTTTCCTGCATCTGTAGGCACAATGGAGTATCTGAGGATGCAGTGCAACTTCGACTATTTCCTTTCTCATTAAGTAACAAAGCCCATGCCTGGTTATATTCTTTGCCACCAAGTTGCATCAATAGTTAGGAACACCTAGTCAAGAAATTCTTAGCTCGTTACTTTCCTCCCATGAAGATGGTGAAACTGAGAAACATGATTTCTTCTTTCCAGCATATGGATGGAGAATCATTGTATAAGAGCTGGGAAAGGTTTAAAGAGTTGATCAGAAGATGTCCACATCATGGCATAGCATCTTGGAGTATTGTGATGAATTTTTAAAGATCTATGCCTCCTCAAATCAAAATGCACATTGATTCCTCAGCTGGAGGATTAGTCATGGATGAAGAATCAGAAGATGCTCATGATTTCATCAAATTATTGGCGAATAATGATTTTGGATGGAAAGAAAGGGACAAGACTTCAACTAAGAAGCAGCCAGGAGTCTATGAGCTGGAGTCTTTCAAAGCTTTATCTGCATAGATAACACTTTTGAATAAAAAGATGGACAATATGGCAATGAATAAGGCCCATCCAAAGAAGACTTCAGTCAATTCTGTTGAAAAGCATAAACAAACTCTTGCGGACTATGCACAGAGGCAGCATTTGCTGATGATGAGGAAGAGCTTAAGGAGTTGGAACAAGTAAATTATGTGAATAATAATTATGGGAACTTGCAGAGGCCATACTATCAACAGAGAAATCAACCCTATAAAAATCAGGGTTATTACCAAAGGAATCATCAACCTAGTTACCAACAACAAGGACAGTCTAAGTATCAGCCAATGGGGCAGAAGAAACCTAGTATGAAGGATCTTCTCATCAAATACATGGAGAAAACTGATTCTGTTCTCACAAATCATACCACTTCAATCAAGAACTTTGAAACTCAAATAGGGTAGCTTATTCAAGTTTTGAACTAAAGACCCCAAGGATCACTTCCAAGTGACACTGTGCCGAATCCTAAGGGAAAGGAAAAATCTAAGGAGGAAGCACAAGTGCATGCAATTACACTTAAAAGTGGGAAACAGCTGGAAAACTCTCTAGAAAAAGAAAAGTTTTGTACTTCCTATATAAAATAAGGAACTTGAAGAAATTAGCAACTCTGCTAATAAACCACTGGAGGCCGTGAAGATTGCTTTACCTTTTCCCTAGAGAGAAAACAGGAAAAAGATGGATAAGCAGCTTGAAAGATTTTTGGACATGATAAAACAAATTCATGTCAACATCCCATTCCTTGAGGCATTAAAGCAAATGCCTGTCTATGCTAAATTTATGAAGGAATTATTATTAAATAAAAGGAATTTAACTTATGTGGGATGTATAAATGTTAAAGAAAGTGTGAGCCAACTTGTCAAGTACCAGATTCCCAGGAAGGAGAAGAATCCTAGCAAATATACTATACCTTTAACCATAGGCGACAGGTTCAAAGGGAGAGCTCTCTGTGATTTAGGAGCCAGTATAAACTTGATGCCTTTGGTCGTCTATGAAAGGTTGGGGATATGACATTTCAGACCTGACAATGTTCTATTACAGCTTGCAGATAGATCTTTCACTCATGCCAATGGAGTTGTGGAAGATGTGATAGTCACAATAAATAAGTTCATGTTTACTGTAGACTTTGTAGTACTTGACATGGAAGTAGACGAGGATGTGCCATTGTTACTTGGGCGGCCATTTTTGAGAACTGGAAGGGCTTTAATTGATGTAGCAAATGGCGAGTTCACGTTAAGAGTAAATGGAGAAAAAGCCAAGTTCAATTTATTGGAGTCATTAAAATTCCCCTATGACTTCAATAAAGTAAAAAGTGTGCAACTTGCTGCTGATGGCGAGTTGATGGATAAAATTTTGACACTAAGAAGTGCTGATCCATTAAACATGTCTTAATAAATGATGTGGATATGGATATTCCTGAAGAAAGCGCTTATAGTGGAGAGTAGGAGTCCATGACTTCACTTTTTATACTTAACATCAGTGACATACAACCATTTGCTAAACCAATGCTTCATTCCATAGAGAAACCACCACAACTAGAGCTAAAGGCGCTTCCAAGTCATCTCAGGTATGCATTCCTTAACCCTAAGGATTTTAGTTTACCTATTGTGGTATCAAATGACTTGACATATGAACAAAAGTAAAGCCTTCTACAAGTTGAGGGGAAACACAAGAAAGCCATTGCATGGACAATTTCAGACATTAAAGTAATCAACCACACTTTCTGTACTCACAAAATCATTCTGGAGGATAACATACATCCAAGATCCAACCTCAGAGAATATTGAACCCAACTATGAAGGAGGTTGTGAAGAAGGAAGTGTTGAAACTCCTTAATGCAGGTATTATTTCTCCAATTTCAGATAGTGAATGGGTTAGTCCAGTGTAGTGTGTACTAAAGAAGGGAGGGATTACTATTATAAAAAATGGAAAAAATGAATTGATCCCTACTAGAACCGTTACAGGTTGGCATATGTGCATAGATTATAGGGCTTTAAATGATGCCACCAGAAAGGATCACTTCCCTCTTCCCCTTCATTGATGAAATGTTGGATAGGTTAGCAGGACACCCTTACTTTTGCTTTTTGGATTGTTATTCTGGATATAACCAAATTCCCATAGCACCTGGTGATCAATATAAAACAACTTTTACTTGTCATTTTGGAACTTTTGCTTACAACAGAATGTCATTTGGAATGTGTAATGCACAAGGTACTTTTCAAAGGTGTATGCTGGCTATTTTTACAGATTTCATTGGTAAGTTTTTAGAGGTTTTCATGGATTCTTTTTCCATCGTTGGAGATAATTTTGATGATTGCTTGAATAATCTAGAGAAAGTGCTTAAGAGATGTGAAGAGACTAACTTGGTCCTCAACTAGGAAAAATACCATTTTATGGTGAGAGAGGGTATAGTTTTAGGCCATAAGGTGTCTGCTGAGGGATTAGAAGTGGACAGGGCTAAAATAGATGTGATAGCCAACTTACCTCCTCCTGCAAATGTTAAATGCATTAGAAGTTTCTTGGGACATGTAGGGTTCTACAGGAAATTCATAAAAGATTTTTCAAAAATTTATAGACCCTTGTGTGATTTACTAGAAAAAGAAAAGAAATTTGATTTTACTGATGATTGTTTGGAAGCTTTTGTGCAACTAAAGGAAAAGCTTTTCTCAGCACCAATTATAACTCCACCTGATTGGAATTGTGATTTTGAAATTATGTGTGATGCTTCTGATTTTGCTGTAGGTGCAGTGTTGGGACAAAGGAGAGAAAGGTTGTTCAGAGTCATTTACTATGCTAGTAAAACATTGGTGGAAGCTAAGAAAAACTATACCACAACATAAAAAGAATTACTAGCAGCAGTCTTTGCATCGGATAAGTTTAGATCATACATCTTAGGGTCTAAAGTTATCATTCATGCAGCATTGAGGTACTTATTTGCTAAGAAAGAATCCAAACCTAGATTGATAAGAGGGGTACTTTTGGTGTAGGAATTTGACATCAAAATCAAAGACAAGAATGGATCTGAAAATGTGGTAGCTGATCACCTTTCGAGATTGCACATCAGAGACATGGAAGGTTAAGTGGATATAAATGAACATTTCCCAGATGAGCAAGTGTTCTTATGTGGGGTAACATTTTATCCATGGTATGCTGATTATGCAAATAATCTATCATGTAAAGTGTTACCTGAAGGGCTTAATAGTCATCAGAAGAAAATATTTCTTCATGAGGTCAAGAGATATATATGGGATAAGCCTTTTCTGTTTAGAAGATGCGCAGATCGAGTGTTGAGAAGATGCATCCCATATGAAGAATTTTTTGATATTCTCAAGCACTGTCAATCCTCAGAATATGTAGGGCATTTTATTGGAACAAGATTAGTAGCAAAAATTTTGGAATGTGGCTTTTATTGGCCATCAATTTTTTAAGGATGCTCATGCATTTGTGGCCAACTGTGATAGATGCCAAAGAATGGGGAATATTTCAAAAAGGCTAGAAATGGCCCTAAATTATATCCTAGAAGTTGAACTGTTTGATGTATGAGGGATAGATTTCATGGGACCATTTCCTCTATCAAACAAGTATGAATATATACTTGTAGCTGTGGACTATGTATCCAAATGGGTAGATGTTGGTGCTTGTATTACGAATGATGGTAAGGTAGTGGAGAAATTTCTTCAAAAGAATATCTTCACTCGTTTTGGCATACCCAGTACTCATTTAGTGATGGGGGATCTCTTTTCTGCAATATGTTATTGGAAAAAGTGATTATAAAGTATGGAGTGATCCATAAGGTTACTACAACTTATCATCCACAAGAAAATGGTCAAGTGGAGGTTTCCAACAGAGAATTGAAAAGAATTCTGCAAAAGACTGTAAACGAGTCCAGGACTGATTGGAGCTTTAAGTTAGATGATGCTCTGTGGGCTTATAGGACAACTTTCAAGACTCCTATTGGAATGTCCCCATTTTGAATGGTTTATGGCAAGGGATGCCATCTGCTAGTAGAATTAGAGCACATATCTTATTGGGCAGTAAAATTGTTAAACATGGACTCTATCAAAGCAGGAAAACAAAGGCTTCTACAACTTGATGAAATAGATGAATGGCGTATGGAAGTCTATGAGAATCATGAAATGTATAAGGAGAAAATGAAAAACTATCATGATAAGAAGATTTTCAAGCAAGAGTTTAAACCTGGACAATATATGCTGCTTTACAACACCAAACTTAACTTATTTCCAAAAAAACTGAAATCTAGATGGTCTGGTCCATTTAGAGTTAAGAGTGTTTCCCCGTATGAAGCTGTAGAACTGTTTGACAATAAGTCTACTGATTCTTTTGTTGTGAATGGGCAGAGACTTAAACACTACCTTGGGTGAGACATCTTTAGGACAAGGGATATTCTCTATATCTCAGACCCTGTAGTAATGATGGAAAATCCATAACAGACTTACCAAGGTCGATGCTACTGACCTTAAACAAAGCATACTCCTTACATAATTGAATATTTGTATTGGATTTATGCTATAATTGCTTAGTTGTGTAATTTTTTTTTAACCAAGTTCATGTTGTGAAAAGGTATTATCACATTCAGATTGAACTCGAAGTTTGGAATAAGAGGCAAGATATTATTCTTATTGCCTAATTTCTCGCCTAAAATGTTTTCAAGTTGGCGATGAGCTATTTTACTTCGCCTTTGTGATCATAAAGGAGTTGGCGACATTTTGGAACATCGCCACATATTGTCGCCTATCTTTCTCTTGAAATGGTGAAGATTGAGAAATGTCGCCTCTTTATATTGTCTTGAGTAAGGAAAGGTGAGGCGAATCTTCAAACATCGCTTTTGTATCTTGCCAATCAGGTATGCTTTGTGGCGCTTTGATTTTATTTTGCCAATTCACTTCGCCAGGGAAAAATTGCACTAGGCGTGGATTATTTGTAACGTTCTAATTTCGGGGCTAGAAGTTTTCTGATTTTCAAATTTTAAGTTGATAGTCGAATTGTTGAACTTTATTGGAACTCGTGAATGTATCGATCATTGAAATGCTATTTATCTTCTTTGAATTGCTATCAAAATTTCTATTCGTATTGTAATGTTTATATTTCGAAAAAAGAAGCGAAAACGAAGTAGAACGAAAGAATGAACAGAAGTGCGCAGCACTAGACGTGCTGGCTACATAAGCTTTATGTAGCAAGGCATGTCGCCAGCGAGCGAATTCTGCGAAATTGAAGTGTTCTTCTCGGTGCGCTTTCGCGACATAAGGCCTATGTTGCCAACCACCGAAATCGTATTTTTAAAACCTATTTTGACCTACTCTTTTCATTCTCGCTCTTTTTCTCGAATTCTCTCGTCTCGCAAGCATTTATTCTCTCAACTTTGTCACTTTCTCTCTATTTGGGTATCTTCGGTTAGTCTTCCATCAACCCTAATCTCATCCTTTTTGATTTCAAGCATGAGTATAGATAGAATTAGGGATGATTTTTGATGGTTTAGGGTTGATTAGATATTGAATTTGTTAGGGTTTTGTTGGAAACCCCAGAATTTGGGGAAGGTGGAATTGAATGATTGAGTATGTAATCAAATTGGTTTTCGAGTAGGAATCGTTTGTATTATTGGTTCGTAGTCATTAGATTGTTGTCTTTCACGATTGGACGAAGTTTCGCTTTTCGCGCATCACATGTTCGACCTATTGTCTAAACCAATATTTTTCCTTATTGTTGTTAGGCGAAGCGGACGGTAACGAGGATCGTGTCGGCGACGCTTAGCTTAGCTTATCGTCGGAAGAAATGTTAGCAACGTCATTTTATACTCTATATCGGTTGTTGTATGTTTTTATGAATATGCATTAACATGGTTAAACAAGATAACCACATGAATTGTAAATTGATAGGAGTAGATATCCAATGATAGATCGATAATGATTGATTTGCTACTATTGTTACATTGCTGATTAGAGGTATTGATAAGTCCATTGCATGTTAGATTTAGGCTTTGGTTAGCTAGAGCTGGAAATAATTAGATAAGTCACTAGTAAAGTACCTGTCATATATTGCTTGAAAGCCAATGAATTGCTTTAGCGAAATGATTGATTCTTAAATAAAAACTTGTGCGTTTGATCACTTAAATAAAACTGATACGATTGCCCTAGTCATGGTTGAAAGTAATGATGGAATGACATGTCATTAGGAGTACCCGAGATATCTCAACCTATTGAGCAAAATAGCCCCTTTTGGTTTAGCTAACCACATTGAAAAATTGAGTGACGATGCCTATTGGGTGTGACGGCACCAGCGCCTTCGAGCATACTGTTATTGGTGGTCTTCAGACCTAATTGATGGGATTCTAAGGTAGTATTCCATCCCGATGGGAAATAAACAGCTCTACGGATCTCGGTCTTCAGGCCATATTGGTGGCTTCGGCTTAATTGGCCCCGTTTCATTATTGATCCTAGATTAGCGGCAATCAAATAAAACTGGAATAAATAAATTGATTGATATCGCGTGATGATTGCTAGTGATTAGTTGATTGTTTCGGGAATTCTTGAACAAAATCTGAGATCGTAATCGAATATTTGATAATATTGAACACACCTAATGAACGTAATTAATTCTAGTGGACTATCTCACTTTATTAAACCACAATGGCCTTAGACTTGGGTGGGTGATGGGACGAAACTCGACTGATATTAAATTCACAGTACTCAATCGAAATTCCTATCAATGTCTAATGTAGTATTTTAGATATCGTCTCCACATGGATTGTAAGCTAAGAAGCATGATTGAGACTAAGATTTAAACTGAATTGCTAAAAGAATCTATATACAAGATGAATCAAAGAATCATAGAATCATAGAGTTGATGTGAAGTAAAAGTAACTCATGACATTCATTCAATGAAAACTCAAGTCAGCACTCTATTCTGCAATTGATCTTAACAATGAATAAACTGATTTGCTAAATCTGTTGGCAATTACCTTCTCATGCAAGTTTCATCTTAAATCACATATTGACCTTCTAGATCATCATCAGTGATCTGTTAAAATATCTCTCAATTCAATTTAATAGATCTCAATTATATAGTTGCATATATCTCTATACTACAACCTATACAATTGATAAGCACAATCTGTAGAAAAACAGATCTGTAGTCTATCTCTACTACTACGATCCTCTGTTCTTAGATCTGAAACCTAATCGCCATCTCTGGTTTAAATCAAATCTCAGATTAACAATATTACGTAACTCTCATTCTTGTAATTCAATTAGCTCATGAAATCCAGTAGATCTGGCTATAATTGAACAAGAAACTTTGCAATTGAAATGATAATCAACATCAAGATTCAACAAATCAACAAAGCTTTTAGCTAGCACATCTACTTCAGCATATTCAAACAAGTACAGAAATCATTATCGACATGCTCAAGATCTAAATCTTACCGAGGAAGATTCAAGCTACACTCTATCACAGTTGTTGCTTCACAATCTTCAAGCTAAATCTCAATGATCAACAGAAACAGAGCACAAAACTTCTTCAAGAAACTTCTCTAAAGATGTTGAATAAAGCGTATAGAAGAATTTAGAATTTCTCTTAAAGTATAATAGAATGTCAAGAGTGAAAATCAAACGTCTAAAACTGTTTTTCTCTAAAAAACTTTACTTTTTCTTTACTTCATCTGAGCTCCTATTTATAGAGTTTGTTCAGTGGCAATTTCAAAATAAAATCAACAAAGAAACACACATTGGAGAAGTAACATTTTTCTCCATTTATGTCGCTTGTTCCTTCGCCTGAATCAAAAGAGTTCTTCAAATTTCGCTTGTCTTGATCGCCAAGCTGTCAATATTTGTAGGTGAAATGTTCATTATATTGCCACAATACGTCGCCTGATGCTCAGGCGAGTTGACATATTTCGCTAAAGCATCCTTCCAGTTAAGATCTTCTTAGGCGATGTCTCATCAAATGTCGCCTATTGTTATCTTTTAATGTGGCGACATTTCTCCTTCATTGCCTCTACCATCGCCTCAAGATTGGCAAAAATCAATCTTCATTGCCTAAATTTCTGTCAAGACGGCGATATACGAAGGCGAGGAATTTTCTAATTCGCCTTTCATGCTTTACTCTTCGAGGCGAAATCTTCTTTATATCGCCTGCTGCATCGCCCTTCACTCCAAATCATGGCGACGTCTTTAGGCGAATTATTTTCTCAACAAAATCATTTCGCCAGTTTGCTGACTTAGGATAAAATTCTGATTTAGTCCTCCTTTCTTCTGAATTTACATGTTTTAGCTTCTTTTCCACAACTTTTCATCCAAGTCCCTGTCTCAACAATAATAGCCTAGAATTAATAGAAATGTATTTAATATCTCATCATTTAAACTCAATTTCATTTCATTCAAGCTCATAAAATATGCTAAAACATAGGTAAATTCTAGACTTATCAATTACCCCCAACTTAGCCTTTTGCTTGTCCTCAAGAAAACTGACTAAAAATCTATTGAGACAGCAATCAGTGTAAACTTATATCATAATTCAAAGCAATCCATCTATTATGTTTTGAAAAATCTCCAAACAGTGACCAACTCTTCTTTCAAAATTTCCAATCAACTAATTCAAAACTGGTCATTTTCTTCTTGTGGCAAAGTATCTGACAAGATCCAAGTATTTGAGTTTTGAAACTACTTCTTCACTGTAGTCTCTCATAAGTGTTTGATCTCTCAGAATCCTAAAGGTTACTCACTCAATACACTAGTCACTTCAAGAATCAGAGTTACGTACCAAGGCAAATGTGATTCCAGTGTTTCACAAGCACGTATGAAGAAAATTTTAAGAACCTCACGAACATTGAACTTTACTCATACACTGTACAACACTTAGAGGTTCCTAGGTTCAGTACTGACTTTTTGTTTGCCTTAGAATATCTGATTTGTATATATGGAAAATGAGGTCAAGTTAGCTTATGAAAGAAAGGAATTTCTTCAAGGAATCAAAATTTGGATATACCACTAAATTCCTCTCAATCCCTCAATTTATCACTCTTTAGTGTTTCCCCACTTCATGATACTTTATTCACATACTACTTATTTATGAACATTGTTCATTTGATTTTTCACTTGATTTTGTCTATTCTTTTCTTTTCATTCATTCATTCATTTTTTTTGATAGCGTATATTCTTCTTTTAGCAGCTTCAGAAACACTCTTTAAGACAATCCTCACTTCCCATCTTTTCAATCCCAAATTTAATGGTAAGTCCAAAGGGTAGGATAGAGATTATATCTCTATCTTTATGGTTTGGACTAGATTAGGGACCAAAGAAAAGGTTTTAATGAGAATGGAAACAAAATTGTTACCTCACAAGATATCAAGGTCTGGTTATATCAAGTAGGCAAAGGCTATTTAGTAGTTTCACTCACTCTCTCAAATCAGATCATTTTCTTTGGTAGATTAAAGACAGACTTTACCCGACCAATGCCCTGTACACTTGAGGAATGTATGAGAAATTCAAAGCAAACCTATGAAGGTTCTGATTTCTATAGAAGAAAAATTGTCAGATGAATGTGTTTAATAAGGAAGAGAATAAAAATACCCCTCTCATGAAGAAAAAGGCACAAAATTAAGCTCAAAAGCTCACATTCCACCCAAGGTTTTCTCCACTCTTTCCTTATCAAAACTCATCAACTTATTCACAATTCAAAACTAACCAGAATCTTCATCAATGTTCAAAGAAATTTGTCAAAAATTGCTTATCAAAGCTGCTTGTTTTGAACACTTGTTTTACTGTTTAAAAACTCATTTTATGAAAAACTAAATCACTTTGAATTATGAACAATATAAGCTCAATCATGCACTCAGACCTAATATCCTAAGAAAAAACTAAAATAAAATCTACAAATAAAATCAAACTATAGAACTAAACACAAAAAAGCAATAGCAACGTGATTGCTACCCCACCCCAACTTAAAAGAAAGTAGTGTCCTCAATGCTTAGGAGAACAGAAATGAATAGAAGGAGTAAAGGGAATGTATAAAACAATGAACCAGAGAGTTAGGCAAAATACCTGAATGTCGCCGTTATTAGAAGATAAGTCGCCCCAATTAAGGTGAAAAAGAAAATTTGTTAGGCAAAATAAGACTAGGCGAGAAAGAAAATGATCCCTAACCTTAGGCGAAATTTCCAGGCGAGATATAAAAGTCGCCAATTTAGAGTGACATAGATGAATAATATCATGGCGAAATACAGATCCTGCAGGAAAAATATTAGACAAGATAGAAGAAATCGCCAAAAAGAGAAATCAAGAATTAGGTGAAATAACAGATATATCGCCCCAATCATTCGCCTGTGCCATATGAAAGAACTTACCAACCAGGCGAGAAACAGAGATCTTGCCTTAGTCAAGGCGAAAAATGCTGGCGATTTGTTTTTTACCTTGCCTCAACACACTGTTGCATTAGAATCCTTGCAAAGTGACCTGTAGACTTCAAAAGCCAAAGTGAGAATTGATTACACAATCAATGTTTCCTCCTGTAGACAAAGCTCACTTTGTTTGGGGGAAAAGAACCCTCAACTTAAAATCTGAAAACTCTCTGTAACAGTTAAAATCAACAATTACATTACTCTTTTTAATATATATATATATATAGAGACACAAAAGTCATTCACATTACTCTTATATTCAAAATGAAAAAGAAATGAAAACAAAAGACTCAAATAATCACATTACTCTTGTATTGACAACGACATACAAAACTGATAAAATAACAATGAAAGTTGTAAAAAAAATACAAACTTAACAATCTTAAAGTCCTCTAAACTAGTATCAGAACAACCCTTCTTAGACTTTATGATCAGCTTCTTTATTCGTGGTCTAGAAGGTGCTGGGGATGAACTTGGAGGTGTATTAGTACCAGGAGATGGTACCCTCAAATTTAAGTGCTCCAAAACAGAAACTCGAACTTCAGCTTCAGTATCAACAGCAGCTCTAGTGGCCATTGCTCTAGTCACTCTCTTGGAAGAGCTTTCCAGATTTTTCTTCTACTTTTTATTGTTTTGCCGAGGAGCAGACTGATTCTTCTCAACAGCTAGCATGAGATCTTCATCTTCACTGACTTCCTTAGATTCCAAAGCACGAATCTTCCTTTTTTTTCCCATTGTAGGAGGATTTACTGGAATATAGGATCTGCAGATGAATTCCCTAACCTGCAGGAAAAACTCTATTCTAAATTTATTTGGAATCACTAGAGCAGAACCCTTGTCCCAAGGGGATTTATTAAACTTCCAATCCCAAACAAAAATAGAACTAATCTCTATTGTAGAATTCTGAAAATCTAATGGTACTGCAGTTGATAGAGTTTCCAAGACACAGCAGTCCTCTTCATCACTGTCATCTCGAACAAAGACAGGAGCCAGAAAATGCGACCATTTCCTACTATTTCTCTCAGCAATCTCTTGGGCATATTCTTCATCTGTAATTAGATTGTCTTCACTACCCAAAGAACCACAAGAAGAACATTCATCGGATTCGGCTTCAGAACCATTTCCATTATTCTCAATGACCTGGTTGATGGACTTAGTGTGACAGAAAGGTACTATAGCCATAGAGTCATCAAATTGTTCCATAGATTGGCTCTGAGAGAAAATTCCCATTCTTAACATATTCACCAATCTCTAAACCTCAGGATGCAAAATGTAGAGTCTTGGAATGTATTCATCAGTGAGTTGTGGTAGACTCTCAGTTGTACAACTCAAAAGCTTGAAATTATTAGGAACCTGACAAGTTGAAACGCATAGAACTTGAGTTGTCTGATCTTCATTCATCTCTAACAGATTTTCCTCACTCTGGTGATCATCAGCTTGTAGTTGAGAACCTGATCCCTCACAATCTTCATGACTTGATACTGATAAACCTGCAGCTTCAGCATAATAAGCCAATAATTTCCCTTGCTCTTCGATTGTTGCAGTATCAATCTCTTCACAATCTGAAGAATCAACATTCCCATCATTACCAATTGTAGACTCCAATATAATGGATTTCCCTCTGTCTGCATGTCTTTCATTAGCCTCAATAATTTGATGCACTACCACTTTTGATGCTAAATCCAGTTGTTCAATTAAACTTTGTTGAACAACAAATTCTTCAAATGTCTGTGCAGGCATCTCAGGCTGACTATTCAATAGATCTTCTTGCTCAGACTGTAGATTCTCTTGATTGTCTAAAGATTCCTTCACTCTTGGTGGTTCCCCAATCAAATTATTAGCTGAGAATCTAGCAAAACCAGCTGGAGAGATGTTTTCTTTAGCCCTGTGCATCTCCCACATTCTGAGAATATCTTGTGGAGTAGAAATGGATTTGAAGAATTCAACAAGTTTTTCTTCAATCTTCTTATTAATCATATCAGATACTGAAGCATCGAAATGTTCTCTTGATGAAGGCTCAGCTACCCCTTCTTTTTCCTCTCTAGTGCTATGATTAGGAGCTGAAAATGGTTTCTGAATTGGTGTTTCCACTGTAGCAGGGGATGAGAAACTATTTCTCTTAATACTTGACTTCTGGGTCTCCCTCAAAGCCTTCAGTTCCCTCACTTTCTCCACTGCTTCAGTGCAAGTAGTCTCTTTTCCACCTCTACTCTCCCAAAGTCTCAATTCTAATCCACCAGTGTGGGGTTTAGAATCAGCCAACCATGTATCTTTCCTCCTACTTTGGACTCCATATTTTTCAATAAACTTGTAATGAGAGATGGGAAGTACAAAGTCCTCTACCTAGACTTCTCCTTCCTTAGACTACAAACTCTCCTTTGCAGCTCTGAGAAGATCAGCTGACCTAGATGAATGAACTTGCCTTGGTTGAAATCTTTGAGGAACTTCTTTTCATCTGCAGTGAATCTACTGCCTTTATTTCTAGGCATCACATTGTCCCTCAACCAAGTTAAGCATATGGCTGTGTGAATATCCAATTCACTTGCCAGAACATCTTGATCAGAACCCTGAGTTAGATGCTGAAATCTTCTTAAACTTCTAAGATCTTCAACAGTCAGCTCTGAGGCTTCCATTCCTCTATCACCTTGATGGTTGGCCTCCATTAAACCATAGTAGCTGCAGATAGACTCAGCTGAAATATCCAACTGTTTGGTCTCTGATTTCAAACGGAGTGTCCAACTCCTCATGAGCCTTATCATATAACTCCTCCACCAGAGTGGCATTCACCTTCTTGGGCTGTGCCACTAGCTTCCTCATAAACCAACTCCAAAGATAATTTCCAAATCTTTTATCTTCAAATTCTTTTAACAGAATGTCGTTCTCTTGCCAAAACTGCAAGTTGTCCTTTTTATAAGGGCTCTTGATCTTGGACTTATCTTTAGAAACTTTAGGTCAACTGGATGTCACCTTCTTTCCTTTAGTAATGGCTCCATACACAACTGCTGCCTTTTTCTTAGCCAATGCAGATTTTTCAGCAAACACACCCCCCTTTTCAGCATTTGGTGTAGCAGGGGTTTTTGGTGTGCTTTCCACACTTCTCTTCTTGGTTGATTTAGAAGAACCAATGTGTATTCCCTTTTGCTTGTGAGACTTGGGTGAAGATGGAAGAATTACTCTAACTTGATAGTTCTTCTCATCATAGATCTTCGGCTTGGCTGAAGTCTTTGCTTTCTTGCCCTTTTTAGATGGGCTAGGAGTGCTGTCACTCTTTCTTTTAGCCATTATCTGCAATTTGAAACAACATTTCAACAGTTATAATCAGATATCAGATTGACATAATTAAAACTCAGTAAAACAACAGCATTATCAACATTAAACAGTCTGACAGTATGTCGCAACATGGGTTAAGTATTTACAAAACACATTGAGCAATCAAAGCTTTAAACCATGTTTTACAGCTTAAAAACTAACAACTACTGTCAATAATGCAATCAATTATATTCACAGAGATGAAACACCCAACTAAAATCATTCATGTTCATTGTAAAACAAACAGAATTTCGATATTGTTACCGTTAAACGATTGATCTATTAATACCCTAACAATCTCGACTAACATATCAATACAGATAAACCTAAAGCAGCTAATAGCTTGCATAAACTGAGAGAGAAGAAAAGGAACATACCTTGTTTGTAACTGTGATGGAAGTCGATCGAAAAGCATAAACGAACTGAAAGATTCGCGATTTAGGGTTTTCGAACAATTGAAAATTCAGAGAGCAAAGTAATGGCAACGGTAGAATCGAATTAGGTTTAATCAGATATCAGAAAATAGGTGCAATGGTGAAAGAACTAGGCAGAAGGCGTAAAGTTTTTGCCTCGCCCCGTGTCATTCAACGGTAATAATTGCATGCACCTATGTAAGTGGCGAAATATTTTATGTCGCCTCCAGTATAGGTGTGAAAAAAAAATTCAGAATTGGGCGAGAAAAGATAAACTCGCATTAAGTGACCTTACTGGCGATATACAGTGGCGACATATCGATTATTTCGCCTTAAAAAAAATTTCAGGCGAATTAAATGAGGCGAAAATAAGCTACCTCGCCAAAAAAAAAATTCAAAAACAGGCGAGTTTCCAGGCCAATACATCACACTTCGCCAAAGCTAACTTGTTTCCAGGCGAAGAATTTTGGCACAATTAAAATTTAACGCCAGAAAATATACCTGTTTGGTGAGATAAAATGACAATGTTTTGAATTCTCGCCTCACTTTTCTTGCCACTGGGCGATGTATCCAGACGAGATTCGTCCTTTCTCGCATTTGCAGAAGCGAGATAGGGGAAGTTTTTGGCATGACTCTTCTTTCTCGTCTTCACCCAGGCGACCATACATGGCGACATCCCATATTTCGCAATCTTCATCATATCCATTAAGGCGAAATGAAGTTATTCCTCGCCAATAGTTAAATAGCTTTGGCGAGTATTTTGGTAATAAGAATGACATCTTGCCTTCTTCTTTAAACTTCAAGTTCATCTGAAAACAACAATTCTTCTGCAAAACATGAACTTTGTTAGTTAAAAACTTACACAATTAATTGATCATAACATAATTTCCCAAAAGAATAATTGTGTGAGGAGTATGCTTTGTTTAAGGTCGTTAGCATCGACCAAGGCAAGTTTGTTAGTGATTTTCCATTATTTCTACGGGATCTGAGATATAAAGGATATCTCTTGTCCTGTAGATGTCTCCCCCCAAATAATGCTTGAGTGTCTGTCCATTCACAACAAAAGAGTCAGTAGATTTGTTATCAAACAATTCAATAGCTCCATATGGGGAAACACTCTTTATTCTAAATGGTCCAGACCATCCAGACTTTAGTTTTCCTGGAAATAAGCTAAGCTTGGTATTGTAGAGCAATACATATTATCCAGGTTTGAACTCTCGCTTGACAATCTTCTTATCATGGTAATTTTTCACCTTCTGCTTGTACATCTCATGATTTTCATAAGTTTCGAGGCGCCATTCATCCATCTCATTTAGTTGTAGAAGCCTCTGCTTTCCTGCTTTTTCATAGTCCATATTCAACAGTTTTACAGTCCAATACGACCTGTGTTCCAACTCCACTGGCAAATGACATGACTTGCCATACACCATTCTAAATGGTGACATTCCAATAAGAGTTTTAAAAGCTACTCTATAAGCCCACAGAGCATCATCTAACTTGAAGCTCCAATCTTTTCTGGACTCATTCACAATCTTTTGTAGGATTCTCTTTAACTCTCTATTTGAAACTTCCACTTGACCATTTTCTTGTGGATGACAAGCTGTGGTAACTTTATGGATTACTCCATACTTCTTTAAAACCTTCTCCAACAGCTTATTGCAGAAGTGAGACCCTCCATCACTAATTAGTACCCTGGGTATGCCAAATTTAGTGAAGATATTCTTCTGAAGAAATTTCTCCACTACCTTTCCATCATTTGTAACACAAGCAACAGCCTCTACTCACTTAGATACATAGTCAACTGCTATAAAATATGATAAATAATAACTCCAGGGATATAATTTTGGGTCATTTCTTGCCTCTTGGAAATATTACCCATTCTCTGGCATCTATCACAGCAAGCCACAAAAGCATGTGCATATTTGAATATTGATGGCTAATAGAAACCACATTCTAGAATTCTGGCTGCTGTTCTTGTTCCAGCAAAATGACCAGCATATTTTGAAGAATGACAGTGCTTGATGATGTTCAATGTTTCTTCATATGGGATGCAACGTCTTAACACTTGATCAGCACATCTCCTAAACATGTAGGGTTCATCCCATATGTACCTCTTAACCTCATGAAGGAACCTTTTCTTCTGATGACTGTTTAAATCTTCAAGTAACACTTTACATGACAAAGAGTTTGCATAGTCAGCATACAATGGATAAAATGTTACCTCACAAAGGAAAAGTTGCTCATCTAGAAATTGTTCATTGATGTCCACTTGAACTTCCATATCCTTAATGTGCAGTCTTGAGAGGTGATCAGCTACTACATTTTCAATGCCCTTTTAGTCTTTGATTTCTATGTCAAACTCCTGCAGCAAGAGCACCCATCTTATCAGTCTAGGCTTAGATTCTTTCTTAGCAAATAGATAACTCAATGCTGCATTATCAGTATGACTGATAATTTTAGACCCTAAAATGTATGTTCTAAACTTATCCAGTGCAAAGACTATTGCTAGTAATTCTTTCTCAGTGGTGGTGTAATTTCTCTGAGCTTCCACCAACGATTTACTAGCATAATAAATGACTCTGAATAGCCTTTCCCTTCTCTATCCCAGCACTGCACCTACAGCAAAATCAGATGCATTACACATGATTTCAAATTCAGAATTCCAATTTGGTGGAATTATGACTAGTGCTGAGACAAGCTTTTCTTTAAGCTGCACAAAAGCTTTCAAACATTTATCAGTAAAATCAAATTTCTTTTCCTTTTCTAACAAAACACACAGGTGTCTAGCTATTTTTGAAAAATCCTTTACAAAACGCCTATAGAACCCAGCATGTCCTAAGAAACTTCTAATGCCTTTTACATTGGCAGGAGGAGGTAAATTGCTTATCACATCAGTTTTTACTTTGTCTACTTCTAATCCCATAGCAGACACCTTACGGCCTAAAACAATACCCTCTCTTACCATAAAATGGCATTTTTCCCAATTGAGTACTAGGTTAGTTTCCTCACATCTTTTAAGCACGTTTTCAAGATTATTCAAGCAATCATTGAAACTGTCTCCTATAATGGAAAAATCATCCATGAAGACCTCTAGAAACTTACCTATAAAATCAGTAAAGATGGCCAGCATACACCTTTGAAATGTTCCTGGTGCATTACATAGTCCAAATGGCATCCTATTAGAAGCAAAGGTTCCAAAAGGACAAGTAAAAGTTGTTTTATGCTGATCACCTGGTGCTATGGGAGTTTAGTTATATCCAGAATAACTATCCAGAAAGCAAAAATAAGGGTGACCTGCCAGCCTATCTAACATCTCATTTATGAAGGGAAGGGGAAAATGATCCTTTCTAGTGGCATCGTTTAAAACTCCATAATCTATACACATACGCCAGCCTGTAACAGTTCTAGTAGGGATCAATTTCGTTCTTTATCACAGTAATCCCTCCCTTCTTTGGTACACACTGCACTAGACTAACCCATTCACTATCTAAAATTGGAAAAATAATACCTGCATCAAGGAGTTTCAGTACTTCCTTCTTCACAACCTCCTTCATAGTTGGATTCAATCTTCTCTGAGGTTGGATCTTGGGTGTATGTTTGTCCTCCAAGATGATCTTGTGTGTACAGAAAGTGGGGTTGATTCCTTTAATATCTGCTATTGTCCATGCAATGGCTTTCTTGTGTTTCCATACCACTTAAAGGAGGCTTTCCTCTTGTTCATCTGTTAAGTCATTGGAAACCACAATATGTAAGCTAGAATACTTAGAGTTAAGGAATGCATACCTGAGATGACTTGGGAGTGCCTTCAGTTCCAACTGTGGTGGTTTTTCAGTTGAAGGAAGCATTGGCTCGGCATATGGTTGTATATCACTAATGTTAAGGATAAAATGAGAAGTCATGCATTCCAGCTCACCACTGTAAGCACTCTCTTTTGGAATGTCCATATCCACATTATTGATCAATACATTGTTCAGTGGATCAGAACTTCTCAATGCGAGAATTTTATCCATCAACTCTGTATCAGCTGCCAATTTTATACTCTTGACTTCATCAAAATCGTATGGAAATTTCAATGACTCCAAAAGACTAAATTTTGCTTCCTCTTCATTAACTCTGAGTCTGAGTTCACCATTTGCCACGTCTATCAATGCTCTTCCAGTTCTCAAAAATGGTCGACCAAGTAGCAATTGTACATCTTCATCTACCTCCATGTCAAGCACTACAAAATCCACTATAAACATTAATTTGTTTACTGTGACTATCACATCTTCCACAACTCCCTTTGCATGAGTGAAAGGTCTATCACCAAGTTACAACAAGACATTATCAGGTCTGAAATGCCCTATTCCCAACCTTTCATAGATGGCCAAAGGCATCAAGTTTATCCTAGCTCCTAAGTCACAAAGAGCTCTCCCTTTGAATCTTTCGCCTATGGTCAAAGGTATGGTGAACTTGCCACGATCCTTCTCTTTCCTAGAAATCTGGTACTTGACAAGTTGGCTCACACTCTCATTCATATTAATGCATCCCACATCAGCTAAATTCCTTCTATTTGACAATAGCTCCTTCATGAAGTTCGCATAGACAGGCATCTGTTTCAATGCTTCAATGAATGGGATGTTGACACGGATTTGCTTCATCATGTCTAATGTAGTATTTAAGATATCGTCTCCAGAGGGATTGTAAGCTAAGAAGCATGATTGAGACTAAGATTTAAACTGAATTGCTAAAAGAATCTATATATAAGATGAATCAAAGAATCATAGAATCATAGAGTTGATGTGAAGTAAAAGTAACTCATAACATTCATTTAATGAAAAATCAAGTCAGCACTCTATTTTGTAATTGATCCTAACAATGAATAAACTGATTTACTAGATTTGTTGGCAATTAACTTCTCATGCAAGTTTCATCTTAAATCACAGATTTACCTTCTAGATCATCATCAGTGATCTGTTAAAAGATCTCTCAATTCAATTTAACAGATCTCAATTATATAGTTGCATATATCTCTATACAACAACCTATACAATTGATAAGCACAATTTGTAGAAAAACATATCTGTAGTCTATCTCTAGTACAACGATCCTGTGTTCTCAGATCTGAAACCTAATCGCCATCTCTGGTCTTAATCAAATCTCAGATTAACAATATTACGTAACTCTCGTTCTTGTAATCCAATTAGCTCATGAAATCAAGTAGATCTGGCTATATTTGAACAAGAAACTTTGCAATTGAAATGATAATCAACATCAAGATTCAACAAATCAACAGAGCTTTTAGCTAACACATCTACTTCAGCATATTCAATCAAGTACAGAAATCATCATCGACATGCTCAAGATCTAAATCTTACCGAGGAAGATTGAAGCTAGACTCTGTCATAGTTGTTGCTTCACAATCATCAAACTAAATCTCAATGATCAACAGAAATAGAGCACAAAACTTCTTGATGAAACTTCTCTGAAGATGTTGAATAAAGCGTATAGAAGAATTTAGAATTTCTCTTAAAGTATAACAGAATGTTAAGAGTGAAAATTAAACGTCTAAAACTGTTTTTCTCTAAAAAACTTCACTTTTTCTTTACTTCATCTGAGCTCCTATTTATAGAGTTTGGCTCAGTGGCAATTTTGAAATAAAATCAAGAAAGAAACACACATTGGCGAAGTAACATTTTTCTCCATTTATATCGCTTGTTCCTTCGCCTGAATCAAACGACTTCTTCGAGTTTCGCTTGTCTTGATAACCAAGCTGTCAATCATTCTAGGCGAAATGTTCTTAATGTTGCCACAATACATCGCCTGATGCTCAGGCGAGTAGACATATTTCGCTAAAATATCCTTCCATTTAAGATCTTCTTAGGTCTCATCAAATGTCGCCTATTGTTATCTTTTAATTTGACGATATTTCTCCTTTATCGCCTCTACCATCGCCTCAAGGTAGGCGAAAATCGATCTTCATCGCCTAAATTTCTGTCAAGACGATGATATACGAAGGCGAGGAATTTTCTGATTCGCCTTTCATGCTTTACTCTTCGAGGCAAAATCTTCTTTATATCGCCTGCTGCATCGCCCTTCACTCCAAATCATGGCGACGTCTTTAGGCGAATTCTTTTCTTGACAAAATCATTTCGCCAGTTTGCTGACTTTGGATGAAATTCTGATTTAGTCCTCATTTCTTCTGAATTTACATGTTTTATCTTCTTTTCCACAACTTTTCATCCAAGTCCCTGTCTCAACAATAATAGCCTAGAATTAATAGAAATGTATTTAATATCTCATCATTTAACTCAATTTCATTTTATTCAAGCTCATAAAGTATGCTAAAACATAGGTAAATTCTAGACTTATCAATTACCCCCAACTTAGCCTTTTGCTTGTCCTCAAGCAAACTGACTAAAAATCTATTGAGACAGCAATTAGTGCAAACTTATATCATAATTCAAAGCAATCCATCTATTATGTTTTGAAAAATCTCCGAACAGTGACCAGCTCTTCTTTCAAAATTTCCAATCAACTAATTCAAAACAGGTCATTTTCTTCATGTGGCAAAGTATCTGAGAAGATCCAAGTTTTTGAGTTTTGAAACTACTTCCTCACTATAGTCTCTCATAAGTGTTTGATCTCTCAGAATCCTAAAGGTTACTCACCCAATACACTAGTCACTTTAAGAATCAGATTTACGTACCAAGGCAAATATGATTCTACTGTTTCACAAGCATGTATGAAGAAAATTTTAAGAACCTCACGAACATTGAACTTCACTCATACACTGTACAACAATTAGAGGTTCCTAGGTTTAGTACTGACTTTTTGTTTGCCTTAGAATCTCTGATTTGTATATATAGGGAAAATGGGGTCAAGTTAGCTTATGAAAGAAAGGAATTTCTTCAAGGAATCAAAATTTGGACATACCACTAAATTCCTCTCAATCCCTCAATTCATCACTCTTTAGTGTTTCCCCATTCCATAATACTTTATTCACATACTACTTATTTATAAACACTGTTCATTTGATTTTTCACTTGATTTTGTCTATTCTTTTCTTTTCATTCATTCATTCATTTTTTTTAATAGCGTATATTCTGCTTTTAGCAGCTTCAGAAACACTCTTTAAGACAATCCTCATTTCCCATCTTTTCAATCCCAAATTTAATGGTAAGTCCAAAGGGTAGGATTGAGATTATATCTCTATCTTTATGGTTTGGACTAGATTAGGGACCAAAGAAAAGGTTTTAATGAGAATGGATACAAAATGGTTTTCTCACTAGATATCAAGGTCTGGTTATATCAACTAGGTAAAGGCTATTTAGTAGTTTCTCTCACTCACTCAAATCAGATCATTTCTTTGGCAGATTAAAGACAGACTTTACCCGACCAATGCCCTGTACACTTGAGGAATGTATGAGAAATTCAAAGCAAACCTATGAAGGTTCTGATTTCTATAGAAGAAAAATTGTTAGATGAATGTGTTTAATAAGGAAGAGAATAAAAATACCCCTCTCATGAAGAAAAAGGCACAAAATTAAGATCAAAACCTCACATTCCACCCAAGCTTTTCTCCACTCTTTCCTTATTAAAACTCATCAACTTATTCACAATTCAAAACTAACCAGAATCTTCATCAGTGTTCAAACAAATTTGTCAAAAATTGCTCATCAAAGCTGCTTATTTTAAACACTTGTTTTACTGTTTGAAAACTCATTTTATGAAAAACTAAATCACTTTGAATTATGAACAATGTAAGCTCAATCATGCACTCAGACCTAATATCCTAAGAAAATACTAAAATAAAATCTACAAATAAAATCAAACTATAGAACTAAACACAAAGAACAACAGCAACGTGATTGTTACCCCACCCCTAACTTAAAAGAAAGCAGTGTCCTCAATGCTTAGGAGAACAAAAATGAATAGAAGGAGAAAAGGGAATGTATAAAACAATGAACCAGAGAGTTAGGCAAAATAGCTGAATGTCGCCATTATAAGAAGATAAGTCGCCCCAATTAAGGTCAAAAAGAAAATTGGTTAGGCGAAGTAAGATTAGGCGAGAAAGAAAATGATCGCTAACCTTAGGCGAAATACCCCTAATGACATGTCATTCCATCACTACTTTCAACCATGACTAGGGCAATCGTATCAATGAGTTAAATGATCAAACACACAAGTTTCTATTTAACAATCAATCATTTCGTTATAGCAATTCATTGGCTTTCCAGCAATATATGACAGGTACTTTAATAATGCCTTATCCAATTATTTCCACCTCTAGCTAACCAAAGCCTAAGTCTAACATGCAATAGACTTATCAATACCTCTAATCAGCAATATAACAACAATCGCAAATCAATCATTATCGATCTATCATTGGCTATCTATTCCTATCAATTTACAATTTAGGTGGTTATCTTGTTTAACCATATTAATGCACATTCATAAAATATACAACAACCAAATGTAGAGTTTAGAACGACGTTTCTAACCTTTCTTCCGACGATAAGCTAAGCTAAGCGTCGCCGACACGATCCTCGGTACCATCCTCTTCACCTAACAATAAGAAGGAACAATATTGGTTTAGACCATAGGTCAAACATGTGACGTGCGAAAAGGAGGAGATTAGGGTTGATAGAAGACATACCGGAGATACCCAAACGGAGAGAAAGCGACGAAGTTGAGAGAACAAACGCTTGCGAGACGAGATAATTTGCGAGAGTGAAAAGAGTCGGTCAAAATGGGTTTTAAAAAAACCTGATTTCGGTTGTTGGCCACAAGGCTGGCGACATAGGCCTTATGTCGTCAAAGCGGACCGGTAAGAACACTTCAATTTTGCAGAATTCGCTCGCTGGCGACATAGGCCCTTGTCGCCAGCGATGGCGACATGCCTGGCTACATAAAGCTTATGTAGCTAGCACGGCCAGTGCTGCGCACTTCCATTCCTTATTTCGTTCCGCTTCATTTTCGCTTCGGTTTTTGAAATATAAACATTACAATACCAATAGACATTCCCATAGCAATCCAAAGAAGATAAATAGCATTTCAATAATCGATACATTCACGAGTTTCAATAAAGTTCAACACTTTAACAATCAACTCAAAATTCGAAACCCAGAAAATTTCTAGCCCCGAAATTGGGACGTCATAGATGTTTTGGCTTGTGAATTGGATATTCATTAATCCATTTGTTTGAACTGGTTAAGGGATAATGTGATGCCTAGATGCAAGGGCAGTTGGTTCACAGCCAATGAATAGAAGTTTTTAAGAGACTTTAACCAGGCCAAGTTCATCCATCTGGGCCAACTGATAAATTTAGAGCTTCAGAAATGGGTGAACAACATGAGGAGAGCAAGATCAAGCCAGCACACTCTTTATTTTCCATCTCTCATTACTGGCTTGCTAGAGAGATGTGGAGTCAAGCACAAAAAGAAAGATGTATGACTAGCAGACTCAAAGCCACACATAAGAGAGTTGGAGTTAAGTACTTGGGAGAGCAGAGAAGGCAAGGACAACCCTTGTGCTGAAGCTATTGATAGAGTGATTGCGTTGAAAGCAATAAAAGATGCCAAGAGAAATACTGCCAAGAAAAATAATTTTTCTTCTTCTACTCCAGCACTAACACTAGCACTAGCACCTGAAATTATTCAATTTTCTGCTTATGGTCCAAACAAAGAGAATGGAAGGGAAGCTGAGACAGTTTCTAATGAAGAGTTAGTGGAGGATTTAGTGGAAAGAAAAGTTGAAGAAAAAATTGCTGAATTCTTCAAAAACATTTCTAACCCACAAGAATTCATGAAAATGTGGGAATTACATAGGACAAAGCAGAATGTTCCTCAAGTTTGTTTGGCTAAGTTTGCAAAAGGAATTTCAATTAGAGAACCAACACTGCTGGAGGAAAATATGGAAGATCAAGAGAATCCACATTTTGAATAGGAAGACATAGTGGATAGTCAGCCGGAAATTCATGATCAATCATTTGAAGAGATTATTGTTAGACATAATTTAGGTGAACAATGAGCATCAGAACTGGTAGTAAGTCAAATTGCGGAGGCTATTGAGAGCAATCTGAAAAAGGGTAAAACAATAGTATTAGAGCCTAAACCTGTTGAAGTTGAAAATGCTGATTCTTCAGATTGTGAGGATATTGATATTACAGAGATTGAAAAACAAAGAACATTGTTGGCTTTTTATGTTGAAGCTGCAGGTAAGCCAGTATCAATTCAGGAAGCAGGTGAGGGATCAAATTCTCACTTGGAAGAAGATGATCAACAAGTTGAGGAATACATGTCATAGAAGAATGAGGACAGGACAACTCAAGTACTATGCATTTCCACTTGTCAAGTTCCTGACAATTTCAGACTTATCAAATGTAAAACTGAAGTTTTACCACAGATTACTGAGGAGTACATTCCAAGACTACATATTTTGCATCCAGAGATTCAAAGAATGGTGAATATGGCGAGGTTGGGATTATTCTCTCATGGCATATCTATGGAGCAGTCTGATGATTCCATGACTTTAGTTCCATTTCAACAACCCGAGCCTATCTCTATCAGCCTAATCATTGAGGTCATTGATTGTACTTCTGAATCTGAGGTTGATGTTGGTTCTGATTGTAGCTTTTTGGATAGTGAGTATAATTTCATTGTCAAGGATGAAGAGTATACTAGAGAAGTTACTAGAAGAACTAGTAAGAATTGGTCACATTTTCTTGCTCCTATTTTTGTTAGTGATGATAGTGATGAATATGCCAGTCCCATCTCAGAAGTTTCTCCAATTACAATGGAAATGGATTTTCAAACTTCTAAAATAGAGATCAGCTCAATTTTTATTTGGGATTAAAAGTTTGACAAATCTCCATGGAACAAGGCTATTGCTTTGGTAAGTTCCAAACAAATACAGAACTGATTTTTTCTTGCAGGTGAGGGAGTTCATCAACTGAACTTACATCTTAGTGATCCCTCCTTCTATGGGCAGAAAGCAAAAGATTTTGGCTCTGGAACCTAAAGAAATCAGTGATCATGAAGATCTTGTACCACCAGTTGCTGAGAACAGACCTACTTCCAGGATGAAGATTACTTAAAAGAAAGCTATTGTCAAAGAGCCTACGCTAGAAACTCCAAGGAGAATTACGAGATCTACTATAGCTCAGTCTTTAGAGGATGTTGTTATTAGAAGTGCACTCTTGGATGAATTGAAGCTGAAAAAGAAAATTTCAAGTACTTCTGAAGCCGTACCCACTTCTCCATCTATTACTAGGCCTACGAAGAAGAGTTGGTGACAAAATCTCGCAAACAGGACCTACAACTTTCTTTAAACCGTGATCCATCTTTAGAAGATTTTTAATTACTTGGTTTTATGTTGTATTTTGAACTTTGTTAAATTTTACTTATATTTTAGTTCTTTTGTGTAGTGAGTCTGTAAAAGAGTAATGTGATTTTTTTTTTCTTTTATAGAAGAGTAATGTGAATACTTGAGCTTTTGTTTTTAATTTCTTTTGATTTTTTTATGAATAGTAATATGGATAATAGTTGCGCTTTATTATTTTTCATTATTAAAAGAGTAATGTGATTATTTTGTATAACCTGTGCAGAGAGTTTTCAAGCTTTAAGTTGGGGGTTCTTTTTTTTCCAACACTGTTATAAGTGTTTATAGGGCTGATCATTCATGTAGAAATTTTTATGATACCTTGTATGATGAATTTGAAAGTTGTTTTCCAGGATGAATGGGCTTTTCTTACGCTTAGGCGATATTTAACTCTTCTCGTCTATATCTCGTTTCCTCAGGCAAAGTATTTTCATGTTGCCTAAATGGTAATCCAGTTGTGTTGGTAAGAGGTGACATCTTATACGAAGTTTCTTTTAGTTTGCCTATTGTTTTATCGACTGCAGGAATGTTATTTCGCCATGACACATCACTTAATGTCACTTTGATATGGCAGCATATTGGTATTTTGCCTGGTTATTTCGCCAACAGTTGGCTACTTTCGAGTTTTCGCCTGGTTTTTTTAATCATTTCGGCTAACCTGTTCTCTTTTACTTTCTGTGGGCGAAATGCTATCTTGTTAATGGTGATATCCAAGTACACTATTAACTCTCTGATTTACAATTTCCTGTATCCCTTTTCTACTTCTATTCTTTTATGTTCTCTTCAACATTGAGGACACTGCTTTCTTTTAAGTAGGGGGTGGGGTAGAAATCACATTGCTGGTGTTATATGAATATATTAGGAATATAGTTTTTATTTGTTTAGTTTTAGTCTATAATAGTCTATAGTTTTATTTGTATATTTTGTTAAGTCTATAGTTTTATTTGTATATTTTGTTCGGATTTTTTTTAGGACATTATAGGTTTGAGTGCATGATTGAGCTTACATTGCTTATAATTCAAAGAGATTCAGTTTTTCATAAAAATGAGTTTCAAACAGAAAAATAAGTGTTCAAAACAAGCAGTTTTTCATGGGCAATTTTTGATAATTTCTTTCAACACTGATGAAGATTCTGGTCAGATTTGAATTGTGAATAAGTTGATGAGTTTTGATAAGGAAAGAGTGGAGAAAACCTTGGGTGGTATGTGAGGTTTTGAGCTTCATTTTATGCCTTTTTCTTCATAAGAGGGGTTATTTTTATTCTCTTCTTTCTTAAACATATTATCTGATAAGTTTTTCTTCTATTAGAATCAGGACCTTCATAGGTTTGCTTTGAATTTCTCATACAATCCTCAAGTGTACAGTGCATTGGTTGGGCGAAGTTCTGTTTTAAATCTCCCAAGGAACATGATCTGATTTGAGAGAGTGAATGAAACAACTAAAAAGCCTTTGCCTGCTTGATATAACAAGACCTTGATATCTTGTGAGGTAAACTACTTTGTTTCCATTCTCATTAAAAACTTTTTCTTTGGTCCCTAATCTAGTCCAAACCATAAAGGTGGAGATATAATCTCAATCCTACCCTTTGGACTTACCATTAAATTGGGGATGAAAAGAATGGGAAGTGAGGATTTGCAAAAGAGCGTTGCTAAAAAATCAAAAGCAAAATGCTTAAACAAAAGCGAAAATAATAAAAGAAGAAAAGAACAAAAACAAAAGCAATTTTATTTAAATAAGTGGTGCTATGAATAAAAGTGATAGTGAGTGGGAAACACTAGAGGATGAAAAATTAGAGGGGTTGAGAGGAAATGAGTAGTAAGTCTAATTTTTGGAATCCCTTGAAAAAAAAATTCCCCTTCTTTCATAAGCTAACTTGACCCCATTTTCCCTGAATACACAAATCAGAGATTCTAAGGCAGAGAAATAGTCTGTTCTTAGCTTAGGAACCTCTAAATGCTGTGCAGTGTATGAATGAAGTTCAATGATCGTGAGGTTCTTAAAACTTTCTTCATACGTGCTTGTGAAATACTAGAATCACATTTTCTTTGGTACGTAATTCTGATTCTTAAAGTGACTATTGTATTGTATGGGTAACCTTTAGGATTCTGAGTGATCAAACACTTATGAGAGATTACAATGAGGAAGAAGTTTCAAAACTCTAATATTTGGATCTTCTCAGATACTTTGCAACATGAAGAAAATGACTAGTTTCGAGTTAGTTGATTTGAAATTTTGAAAGAAGAGCTGGTCACAGTTTGGTTATTTTCAAAACACATCTTATGAGTTGCTTCAATTATGATAAAAGTTTGCACTGATTGCTGTCTCAGTAGATTTCAGGCTAGTTTGCTTGAGGACGAGCAAATGGCTAAGTTGGGGGTAATTGATAAGTTTAGAATTTACCTATAATTTAGTATGTTTTATGAGCTTATATGTAAAGGAAATGAGCTTAAAAGATGAAAAATGGAATACATTTCTAGTAATTCTAGACTATTAATTCTGAGATAGGGACTTGGACGAAAAGAATTAGAAAAGAAGCTAATAATTGCAAAATTCAAAAGAAAGAAGAAACATCTGGAATTTCATCCAAATTCGGCAAATAAGGCGAAATTATTGATGCTAAAAAGAGAGATCGCTTGCATACATCGCCACTAGTTTAAAATAGAAGGCGATACATAAGGCGAAGTTTGAATATCACTGCCTTGAAGACGAGAACTGAGGTGAGTCCCCTTCATACGTCGCCATTCATTGCAAAATCTTAGGCGCTAAAAGAAGAATCTCACCATTTGGTGAGGCGACGTTTGAGGCAGTTCCTGATTAAGTCGCCAGGATGAAAATGTTGAGAGGCGACATCTACATTATATCGCCAAGAGTGTTCTCAAATAGAAGATTGATATGGCGAAGAAAGATTTACTCGCCTAAGCATTAGGTGACATATAATGACCATATCTAGAACATTTCGCCTATGAAGAATTCAAGCTTGACAACAGAACAAGCAAGAGTTAGGCAAGTCGCTAAGTTCAGGCGAATGTACATGCAACATAAACGAAGAAAATTGTTACTTCGCCGATTTTGTGTTTCTTTGATGCTTTTATTTCAAAATTGCCACTGAGCAAAAACTCTATAAATAGGAGCTCAGATGAAGCAATAAGAACCTTTTGACATTCTATTATTTTAAGAAAAAAATTCTAGATTCTTCTATACGCTTTATTCAATATTCTCAGAGAAGTTTCTTGAAGAAGTTTGTACTCTGTTTCTTGTGATCATTGAGATTTAGTTTGAAGATAGCGAGGCAACAACTCTTACAGAGTCTAGCTTCGATCTTCTTTGGTAAGATATAGATATTAGATGCATATTGATGATGAATTGTGATTTGATTGAATATGTTGAAGTAGATATGGTAAGCTAAAAACTCTTCTGATTTGTTAACTTTTGTTGTTGATCATCATTATTGTACGATTCTTGTTCAATCTTAGTCAGTTTTACTTGAATTTCATGAGCTTATTGAATTATAAGAATGAGAGTTACGTAATCTTGTTGATTTGATGCTTGATTTAGACCAGAGATGGCGATCAGGTTCCAAATCTAAGAACATAGGATTATAGTTCTAGAGATAGACTATAGATATAGTTTCTACAGATTATGCTTAAAAGTTATATATGTTGCAGTATAGAGATATATGCAACTGTATAATTGAGATCTGTTAAATTGAATTGAAAGATCTTTTAATAGATCACTAATGATGATATAGGAAGCAAAACTGTGATTTAGAGTTGAAGTGTGCATAAGATGTTAATTGAAAGCAGAGATTGGTAGATCAGTTTTTTTATTGTTGAGATCATTTGCAGAATAGAGTACTGATTTATGTTTTAATCGAAATAATGTAATTAGTGTCTATAATTCACATCAATTCTATGATTTCTATGATTCGATTTGTAATTAGATTCTTCTAGCAATTCAATTGAGATCTTAATCTCAATCTTGCTTCTTTGCTGACAATCCCTATGGAGATGATATCTTAAATACTAAATTAGACGTTGATAGGAGTTCTATTTAGTTATTGTGATTTTATATGTCAGAATAATCCTCATCATGTGTTACACCCCATTTGAGACTGGGTTAAAAGGAATTGAAATGCTATCCATATCACAAATGTGCACATTTTTTTTCGGGAGCCTAAAACTTGACAACTCCTAAGTTAAGTGTTCTTGGCTTGGAACAATTTTTGGATGGGTGACCTTCCGGGAAGTTTTTCCGGAAAGTATGAGAGTAAGGACAAAGCATGCTGGAAACGACCATAATGCATCGTCCAACTTCTTGTTCTAATCCTTCCTCGAACTGTTCACTGTCTTCTCCAAAATTTCCTTCTGCTCTCTATTGTAGATTTCCACTTGACCATTCGCTTGTAGATGATAGGTCATAGACTTTGTGTTTCACTCCGTACTAGGCTAAAAACTTGTCAATAAGGTGGTTTGTACCTCCATCATTTATAAAAGCTCTTGGTGTTCTAAATCGTACAAAAATGGTGCTCAAGTTCTTAAAAAGCAATATTTTTGCATAGGACCTTTTCCCTTATCCAACAAGAACGAGAACATACTGGTTGCAGTAGACTATATATCGAAGTGGGTTGAGGCTTTTGCAAAAATGGTGCTCAAGTTCAGCCCATATTCGAATGCAATGGTGCTTAGTGGTGATCAACGAGGAAAACAAACCTAGATTGATACATTGGGTTTTGTTACACAAGAAATTTAACTTGGACATCAAGGATAGGAAATTGGCAGAACTTGAGCACTATTTTTGTACGATTTCATGGGACCGTTTCCCCCATCTAACAAGAACGAGAACAAACTAGTTGTAGCGGACTATGTCTCGAAGTAGGTTAAGGCTTTTACAAAAAGGGTGCTCAAGTTCTACCCATTTCCTATCCTTGATCTCCAAGTCAAATTTGTGGAGTAGCAAAATCCAATATATCAATCTAGGTTTGCTGTCCTTCTTGATCACAAAGTACATACTAGTTTCATGGTCAGTAAAAACAATCACTTTAGACCCTTTTAAATATGATCTAAACTTTTCCACTGGAAAGATCACCGCTAGTAATTTCTTCTCACAGGTTGTGTAGTTTCCCTGTGCATTTTCAATGTTCTACATGCATATTAGATAGTGTTAAATACACGATCTCGTCTCTGTCGTATCACCGCACCCACTGTAAAATCGCTTGCATCGCACATCAATTCAAATGGAATTTCCCAATCTGGTTATATAATCATAAGAATGAAGACCATTTTCTCTTTAAGGATATTAAATGCTTGCAAACTCTTTATCATTAAATTCAAAAGGTGAATCTTTCTTAAGCAAGGTACTCAGACGTTTTGAAATCTTAGAAAAATCATGAATAAATCTTCTAGAAAAACCTGTGACCTAAGAAACTTTTGACAGCTCTAATACTTGCTAGAGTTGGTAACTTCTCTATTACCTCAACATTTGCTCTATCAACTTCTAATCTTTTGACTGAAATTTTATGTCCTAACATTATCCCTTCAATCACCATGAAATGACACTTCTCCTACTTTAGCACTAGATTTGTCTCCTCACACCTCTTCAGTACTAGACCTATTTTTTTCTAAATAATGATTAAAGGATTCATCAAACACAGAAAAATCATCCATAAAAATCTCCATGTCAGAGAATATTTTCATCATACATCTTTGGAAAGTGGCAGGAGCATTGCATAATTCAAACAACATTCTCCTATAAGCAAAGGTGCCATAGGGGCAAGTAAATATTGTTTTCTCTTGATCCTCAAGTGCTATTGCTATTTGATTAAACCTAGACTACCCGTCTAAGAAACAGTGAAACGCATGACTCCCCAACCAATCTATCATTTGGTTAATGAATGGTAACGAGAAGTTATCTTTCCTTATGGCCTTGTTAATTTTCTTATAATCTATGCAAACTATCCAACCTTTAACTACTCTGTGAGGAATCAATTCATTCATTTCATTCGCTACTACACTCATACCACCATTTTTCTATACATACTAAATTGAACTATCCCAACAGAATCAGAAATGGGATAGATAATACCTGCATCTAGTAACTTCAAAAATTCCTTTCTTATCACCTCTTGCATGTTCGAATTCAATCTTCTTTATGCTTTGATAAAGGTGGGACTGCAAAAACCACCACAAAATCTGCAAATTATTTGGATTTTCTAGTAGTGCGAGGCTTGTAATTTATGTATAATTGGATAAGTTCTACTGCCCATTTCATCATTCGGCCAGACATTTCAAGTTTATGGAGGATAGTTCTGACTGGGTAGGATGATATAACGATTATTAGATTGGCATAGAAAAATTGGGTTAACTTCCTAGAGGATGACACCAAGGCTAAGACAACCTTTTCCATTCTACTATACCTTGTCTCGGTATCTGCAAGGGATTTTCTGGTATAGCTTATTGTAGAATGTGGAACAACTAGATATATGTATAATGTTTCTCCTTGTTTTGGTTTGGCCAAAACAGGTGTCTTCGAGAGGTGAAGTTCAACTTTGCGTAGGGCTTTGTCGCATGATCTTGACCATTCAAAGTTTATGCCCTTCTAAAGTAACTAGAAGAGGGGTTTGAGGTACTCGGACGATCTCGCAAGGAATCGATTTAATGCACCAATTCTTTTGGTTAATCACTTGATGTTCTTTTTGTTTTCTTGAATCGCTATTTTGACAACGCTATCCAACTGACTTGGATTTTCTTCTATTCCTCTTTTCATGACCATGAAATAGAGGAATTGGCCAGAACCAACTCTAAATGAGCACTTAGCTGGATTCAACTTCATATTGTATTTTCTTAGAATCCGGAAGGCTTCCCCCAATGTTCTATATGTTGTTCCGCTTTTAAAGATTTTACTGATATGTCTTCTACATATACCTCAATCGTCTTATCTATCTGTTCAGCAAATATCCGGTTAACTGGACGTTGATAGGTTGCACCAGCATTCTTGAGTCCGAACTGCATGACATTGTAACAATAAGTTCCATTTTCAGTTATAAAAGTTGTCTTCTCTTGATTTTATTTTACCATAAGAAGACATCCATTAAGCTTAAGCGTTTGTGACCTGCACTTAAGTTAACCATGCGTCAATGTGAGGGAGAGGGAATAAGTCTTTTGAATATGTTGTTCAGGTCAGAATAATCAACACACACCCATCACTTTCCATTTTTTTTCCCGACAAATACCACATTATCTAGTAACTAGGGTACTTAACTTATTGGACCATACCATTCTTCCAAAGGTTCAGGGCTTCTTCATTAATGATTTGGTTCATATTAGAAGAATATTTTCTCCTCTTTTGCTTGATGAGCTTAGACTTAGGATCGACTTCGAGTTTGTGGGCGATAATACCTATGTCGATACCTATCATGTCCACGCTGGACCAAGCAAAGCAATCGAGGTTAGCAGAAATGAGGATAATGAGTTTACCTCTAAGTTCCGGATCGACTATAAAGCCAATTTGGATATTCCTGTCGAACTGTTTGGGACAAATCTGAAATTCCTTTAGGGGCTTAAGGACAAGAACTTTCATTCGGCCTTTGGCTTGAGCTCAATTCTGTAATTGCTATGTCATCAATGCTTCCTTGAAGCAGGTGTGATAGCATTCCCTCGATGCTTTCTAACCTACCTTGATATCGTTGATCCCCCATTTGGTAGGGAATCGAAAGGTCTAATGGTAACTTGATGGAACAGCTTTCATCTTGTGGATTTTAGGTCTCCCTATAATTAAGTTGTAGGATGATTGCGCATCAATTAGGAGAAACCTGATCCGAAGATTGACACAACCTGTAAAAATAGGTAAAATGATCTAACCTATGGTTTCTTTGGATTTGTCACTGAATGCAGTGAGAGTTATAGTGTCTCGGACGATAAGGGACTCGCCCAGATGAATTTTCTTGAGAGCCAAAATGAATATGATATTCGCGTGCTCCCTATGTCAACAAGAACCCTTTTTAACCTGCAGCTGGCAATTTGTAGAGTGATAACCAGCGCATTGTGATGCGGATCTGCAAGTCTCTGCATATCTTGGTTAGAAGATGATAGCTCATTAGTGGAATCGAAATCGAAACCCTAATTATATAGAAATCACCAAATCAAAATTAAACCAGTTTAATAACATATGGAATCCAAATCTATACCTGGAACAAATAAAATAAACAAAAATAAATTTCCCAATCTGCTGCGAGAGTTTTGAGGTGAGAGAAAAGGAAGAAACAAATTTTAGAGCTTTTAAAAATCTGGTAAAAGTGATTTCTAAATCTAATTTTCCTTTATATATTGTACGACAAATATCATCATAAACTTACAATTTCCATTTCACTTTAATTGACCCAAACTGAGAAATAATTACAACAATTGTCAAATTTCGTTTTAATTTTAAAAATTGCCCAAAAATTCAAATCATTCAAAATATATGGTCCAACCAGAAAGTCAATATTTTTAAAACACCCATTTTACTATTGAAGAAAAAATAGATAAAAAAATATATAAAATAATATAATAAAGATAACGAAATAAATTTTCAAAATAAATATGAAATTAATAGCCCAATTTACAAACGTGACACACGTGGGCGCCAAACTGTAGTGGTTAACACAATTGTTTGGTCCGGTCTGACGGAACCGCATTGTCTCGGAAAATGAAGGACCAACTCCTAAAGTAAAGGTGCCTTGTAAAAGCAATAAATTAATGTCCGAACGAACCTTAGGGTCACCAATATGGTGTCTTCCATAGGCACTCCGACGCTCAAGTCAATTTTGAATTTAAATGATAAAGTAAATAAAATAAAGAGAGAAAGCAATAACATCCTAGTAAATATCATTCCTGTTTGAAAGAGACCGTTAGGAGTGAATCAGACATTAGAAAGAGCCTATGGCTAGATTGGTTGAGATGAATAAGATGACCGGAGTCTTGTTCTGATACCTGAAAGTGATCGAAGGAGATAGCACTCGAGATGTAAATTCAACCGAGTTTCGATAAGTAAAAATGTGAGGTCCAGATGAAGAGGTTTTAGCCTCTATTTATAGGAGCTCCTTGGAGCCGTTGCTAGATTCTGCCAAGATCTTTACGGAAGGATCTCTGCCGAATTTGGGTTTTTGTCAACGACTTACCAGGTTAACTAACGAGCCTCAAAAAGAAGGTGGGCTAACGGGCCTCTCGGAATGTATGGGCATAGACCTCTCGGAATGACTAGGTTTGGACTTGCGCTTCAGCCTGCAAAGCATTTTAGGTTCGGGCCTTGATTCCAAATTGGGCTTGGATATTTTCAACCCTTTACAACCACATAAATTTATAATTTATTTATGAATATGAAATATAATGTTAGAAATCATAAAAGGTGTGAGATCACAGTTGAAATAAAACGTTATTAAGATGTATAATATTTTACAATTAATTGAAATCACAAACAAATAACATTTTATATTAAAATATGTTATAGAAATGTCGACTGAATAATTTTATTTATAGTTAAATAAATAAATAATATTAAAAATTTAAATTTTTTATTAATACCATTAGTTTATTTAGACCCTTCTTCTTCTTCTTTTTTTTTTTTTTTTTTTTTTTTTTTTTTTTTTTTTTTTTTTTTTTTTTTTTTTTACTTACTTACTTTCCGTATAAAGTGGAATTTAAAATTTTTACTCATGTCATTAGTTATTTTTATATATAGTTTACTTAGATTTTTTTTTTAATTTTATTTTTATTTCTTACTTCCGGTGTAAAGTGTTAAATGTAAAAGTAGTTATTATTCTTTTAAAAACTACCATTAATGTAGATTTTATTTTATTAATACTAATTAATTTATATTTATATAATTAATATTTAAATTATAAATAACTAGAAATCATCATTAATTTATTACAAAAAGTATTTATAATTATCTATTTAAAATATAATATTCAATTAGAAATGTATAGTAGCTTATGTAAAAGTAAAATTAATATATTCTACCCTATATATTTTTTTTTTTTAATGATTGTACTATATATTTCTTTTAAGGGTTGATCCAAAAACAAACTGCAGATTTTGGGCTTTCCCTAAAAAAGCCTCATCAGTTTCATTTTTCTCCATTTTATTACTGTCATGTCAAAAACGTTAAAATTTTTTATAGAATTTTTTATTTTTATTTATTTATTTTTTTTTACTTTAGTAGAGCTCTAGGAGATAAGTTTAATATTTGTCTCCCGGTATTTGGTAGTTGAAATTAAGTTATCGAAAATTGTTTTTTTTATTTATTTATCATTTCTCATTCGTCCACCTGTCAATTGCCGGCAGACTACTACCATTGGACCTGTCTTTTGGAGTTCCACCAAAGTACAAAACTCATTTTTAAATTTTTTAATATTTTTTTCTGTCGGTGGTAAAATGCCAAAAAAATAAAATTGACTTTTTTTTTTCTTTTTTAAAAAAACTCCAAACATGCGATGGTTTTTTTAGGATTATGCCCTCCTTTTTTTAAATAATTTAGTAATTTTAAAATATAGTATTTATTTCATTCTTTAATTGTATTAAAAAAACAAATATATACAATATTACGGTACTATAATAAGTTGGAAATTTAAGGTTGAAAAGCTTTTCCTTTTTTTATTCTTAAAAAGTTGTTTCCTTTTGGAATATGTTAAAACATGTGCAGGCCAAATAGGTATATCTGAAAACAAGTAATAATTGAATTATAATAGTAAAGAGCCAATTCAATTCAACCAGACAACCATAGTGAATTTCAAATTTGTATACTCATAAAGAAACCATAAAGAGATACACTTAAAAATGAGAGACACACAAAAGAAACAAATATAGAGCAGAGGTACTCATTATTCGGTGACTAAGATTATACGTTGATTGGCACTTAGCCGATGGGAAATGGGGTGAGAGGTGGGAGATGCAGGGTGGGAAATGGAATCGGAGGAATCGTAAGAGGCGGGAGTGGCCCAAGCGGAAGGGAAAGACCTGCTTGAGGCAGGATGGGACGCCCAAATATTAATGGCTGCGGGGAACTACGACAAGCCACTTGACCAACATGAGTGTTGAGGAAATCATCAGCTTATGTATCATGATTATTAATTAGTTAACAATTCTTTGCTTTCCACCATCCATGGCCACCTCTTTATATATAGTGAACAGTGCCGGACAAATAAGGGTTGAATTGAAGATGCTGTTATCAACTTGATTGCCGACTGAAATGTCATTCATCGACGTGAGGCTGCAACTATTGCTGTAGATGTAGAGCGGCTGCTCATCAAATATTTATTGTCTTTTATCAATGTTTCCTTATTTGTACGATAGCTAACCTAATATACCTGCATGCACTTCATGTCAAATAATCATATAAAAATTTTAATTTATATAAATCCAACGAAAATCATCAATACAGGTATCATTTTCGATTAGCCATCAGATGATAATATTTATCAAGTTTAAATGTGGATAAAGTTGAATTTTCCATTTTATTTATAAAGATTTATCAATTTTAAATTATTTTTTAATATATAAAAAGATAAAATTCATTACAATCTTTTAAAATATTAAACAAACATGGCTAAAAAGTGAATCATTTATATTTTGTAAAGTTATATTTAAAAATTAAGATTAGTTTTGAAATATTATTAAAAACTAATATTTAAAATTTAGAAATTGTAGTATCTATTCTCCTAACATGATTTTTTGAACTCATAAATTTTTAAGGAGTAATTAGTAACAATATTTATGTGTTATTTGACTTTTTTTATTATCGCTACTATCGTACTCTATCCCATTTTAAATTTAAATTTTGGGTTGTTTATAGTTCCTATTCAACTGATTTTACAATCTATGTATGCTTTTCATAGATTATACTAATATTTCCTTATACTATTATTATTTCTCTATTACATATATTTCAGCAGTAAGTGGGCTCTGTTAATTGTTATTCGGACCGGCATATTGAAGTAGTTTATTATTCATAGTTGCTCCGGGCCCAAGCCTGCTGATATAAAGTTTTTTGACACTCTTAAATCAATGTCTAAAATTGTAACGCCCAACTCCTGGTCATGGCGGAACCGCGAACGGAGACCGGAACGCCACATTACATTAAATAGTTCATTACAATAGGTGCGAATATAAACATTAATATTTAAAATAGTCATCCAGAACCTGTTTCGAAAATCGTAACATTATCCATATAATTTATTTGAAAATATAACATGTTGCAATGAATATAAAACATCCAATCAAGGGTTTACAAATCCAAAATAACATGTCCAAAACATACGAACTTTCAATAATTAAAAAGTTTACATATCCTTCGATTAAGACTAATCAAAACATGGAAATAACAATTTGTAATATTCCTCCAAAATTATGGAAAATGCAATGTGACCTTCAAACTGGTCGATCACCTGTTTCACATTTCAATAGAAGAGATAAAAAAAAGGGAAAAGAAGCAACGTTGACTATCGATGTCTGGTTAGTAAGTCACATCCCAACAAACACAAACAAATGCTTCTATTTAATCATACAACTATGATTTTGGCACACAATACACCTAGTACTAGCATTCAATCATAATAGCATACAAACCCATCCAATTTCCATATTATTCACAAAATTCAATAGGGTGTGTTACTCTTTTAGTTCTAAGTATATTCGTTGTATGCAATTAACATTATTAGGCGTCTATGTTGGTTTCGTGTATTCATTTAAAATTTCCTAAAATAATCAACTATCATTAACATCCATCATACAACAACATTGACATTAGGTTCCAATTTTGTTAAGACTACCACTAATCTACAATCGATAATGAAACATGGCCTATTAGGCCAAACCACCAATTAGGCTGAAGCCACATAATAGGGTCAGAAGACCGAGATCCGAAGAGTCGTTTATTCCCCCTCGGGACAAACTACTACCTTAAGATCCCATCAATTAGGTCTGAAGACTACAATAACAATATGACCACAGGCGGTGGTGCCGTCACACCCAATTGGAGCCGCCACTCAGTTTTCAATGATGGTTAGCTAAACCAAAGGTCATATGTTTCCAATATGTAGAGATATCTCGGTTACCCTAATGACATGTCATTCCATCACTATTTTCAACCTCGACTACGGCAATCATTAATTGATTAGGTTATCAGAACGCTCAATTCAATTAAATATTCATCAATTACATTATATCAATCCATTGGCTTTCAATCAATCCATTGGCTGTCAATCAATCATTTATCGGGCATTTTACTAATGCCTTATCCATTTATTTCAAGCTCTAACAAACCAAAGCCTAAGTCTAACATGCAATAGAGTTATCAATATATTTATATAAGCATAATACCAACAATAGTAGCAATCAATATCCCATTCTAACATTCACTACTGATAAGTCTAGAATTTACCTATATTTTAGTATATTTTATAAGCTTAATTGCAGAGAAATTGAGCTTAAAAGTTGATATATTGAATGGATTTCTAGTGATTCTAGACTATTTTTATTGAGACAGGGGCTTGGATGAAAAGATTTTGAAAAGAAGCTAAAACAAGCAAGAATTGGAACAAAGAGGGACCAAATAGAATTTCATCTAAAGTCTGCAGAAATGGCGAAATACAATTCAGAGAGAAGATTTCGCCTGGACATTTAGCCTACTTGCTAAAAGGATGAGGCAACATAAGAAAGGCGGGATGTTTAAAGCCTCGCCTAAAAAGACATAATGATGAAGGCAACATGAGATAGAAATCGCCTGGAGAAAAAAATCTAAGGAGGGCAATTAAAAGATTTCTCGCCTCCTAGACTCGCCAATTTTGGAGAAATTTTCAGGCAACAAACATGCAACTCGCCATGATATAGCTGATACATTATGCTGCCTAAGGAAGAAGGAATATTAAGGCGATATTGGAGTTATCTCGCCTTGCTTATTTATAAGGAAAAGCAAAGATAGACGAGTATGAATTAAGTCGTTTATGTTTAGGTGAAGGAACAAGCGATATAAAAGAGAATTATAATTACTTCGCTAATTTGTATTACTTTGTTAGTTTTATTTCAAAATTGTCACTCAACAAAACTGTATAAATAGGAGCTTAGTTAAAGCAATTAGGACCTTTTGACATTTTTTTTTGTAATCTGATCTAAAAATTCTAGATTCTTCTATTCATTCTAGAAAATTCTATTCAGTGAAGTTTCTTGAGGAAATTGTGCTCTATTTTCTATAATCATTAGCTTGAAGATTGTGAGGTAAAAATTGTGATAGAGTTTTAGTTTCAATCTTCATTGGTAAGATTTAAATCTTAAAGCATGTCGATGAAGATTATGTGTTAATTTGAATATGCATGAAATAGAGATGCTAGCTAATAGCCCTATTTGATTTGCGAAATCTGTTGTTTGTTGAGTTTCGATTGTGTAATTCTTGTTCAATCGTAGTCAGATTTACTAATTTTTCTTGCAATAATTGAATTACAAGAACGAGAGTTAAGTAATATTGTTATTCCAAAGGTTGATTAGGACAAGAGATGGCAATTAGGTTTCAGATCTAAGAACAAAGGATCGTTGTGCTAGAGATAGGCAATAGATCTGATTTTCTACAAATTGGACTTATAATTATGCAAATTGTAGTACAGAGATATATGCAATTGTGTATTTGAGATCTGTTGGATAAAATCAAGAGATCATCTACAAATTACTAATGATGATCTAGGAAGTAAATCTATGACCTAAAGTGAATTGTGCAATAAGAATGTAATGAATAATAGAGATTAGCAAATCGACATCGTTCTAGTTAAGATTATTTGCAAAACTGAGTATAGATTCTATGATTTGGTTACTGAATGTCATTAGTGTCTAAAATATCTCAAGCCAATTTTATGAATTTTTATGAATTAATTTACTTGTAGATTCTTTTAACAGTTCAATTTAAATATTAATATCATTCTTTCTGCTTCTTAGCAAACAATCCCTGTGGAGATGATATCTAAAATACTACATTAGACGTTGATAGAAATTTGGTTCTTAGTGATTTATACCAGTGCAAGAAATTCCTCATCAATTTCTTGGCGCCATTGCCTGGGATTGTTCTTTTTGAAGATTGAGATTTACTTTGAATTGTACTTACTTGATTTATTAAATTACTTTTCAACTTTAAATTATTTGTTTAAGTGTGTAGTGTATGCATACAAGATCTAAGGGAACTCGAGATTTGCAGTTTTATCCTGAACCTGAGAAAACTATTAGATAATGAAACTCATTATTCAGATTAGCATCAAGAGCAGAATCTACTAGAATTACCATGTCTGGTGAACACTACAATCACAATAATAATAATGACAGAAGAGTAGATCCTAGAGCAGAAAGAATGACTTTACGTCAATTCTCTATTCCACCTGTAGATGGCTTGCCTCAAGCCATCAATATTCCTGTAGTAACAACAAATAACTTTGAGTTGAGATCTGGACTTATTCAGATGGTTCAACAAAATAAATTTGGGAGAGGGGCTGCTTAAGATCCAAATCAACATTTGAATACCTTCTTGCATCTATGTAGTACTTTTAGACACACAGGAGTTTCTGAGGATGCAGTGAAGTTGAGACTATTTCCTTTCTCATTGAATAACAAAGCGCATGCATAGTTGTATTCTTTACCACTAGGGTGCATAAACAACTGGGAGGATCTAGTCAAGAAATTTCTGGCTCGCTATTTTCCTCCTATGAAGATGGTCAAATTAAGAAACATGATTTCATCATTTTAGTATATAGAAGGAGAATCATTGTATGACACCTAGGAAAGATTTAAGGAGTTGATTCGGAAGTGTCCGCACTATGGTATAGTTGCTTGGAGTATTGTCATGACTTTTTATAGCGTTATGCCACATCCTATAAAAATGCACATTGATTCCTCAGCTGGAGGGTAAATAATGGATAAGGAACCAGATGAAACGCATGATTTTATTGAGTTACTAACAAATAATGATTTTTGTTGGAATGAGAGGGAGAAGGCTGCAACTAAGAAGCAGTCAGGAGTTTATGAACTGGAGTCCTTTAATGCACTCTCAGCACAGATAGCTCTGTTGAATAAAAAGATGGATAATATGGCAGTGAATAAGAGGGTTATTAAAATAGGAAAACTTCAGTCAGTGTTGTAGAAAAGCAAAAATCAACTTTGGCAGATTATGCCCAAGAAGTAGCTTTTGCTGATGATGAAGAAGAGCCTGAGGAGTTGGAGCAACTAAATTATGTGAATAATAATTATGGGAACCAGAAGAGGCCATACTATCAACGGAGAAACAAACCCTATCAAAATTAGGGTTACTATTAAAGAAATCCTCAACCTGGTTACCAACAAGTACAGTCTCAGTATCAGCCAATGGGGCAGAAGAAGTTTAATATGGAAGATCTTCTCAATAAGTATATGGAAAAGACTGATTCTGTTCTCACCAACAACTCCACTTCAATCAAGAATTTGGAAACTCAAATGGGGCAGCTTCTACATGTTGAACCAGAGATCCCAAGGATCACTTTTAAGTGATACTATGCCAAATCCTAAAGGGAATGAAAAATCAAAGGAGGATGCACAAGTTCATGCAATTACATTGAGAAGTGGGAAGAAGGTTGAAAACTCTAAGGAAAATAAAAGTTATGAACCTCCTGGAAAAGATGATGAAATTAACAAGGAATATGAGGCTATTAAAATTGCATTACCTTTTCTGCAGAAAGAAAACAAGAAGAAGCTGGATAAGCAATTTGAAAAATTCTTGGATGTGATGAAGCAGATTCATGTCAACATTCCATTTGTTGAAGCTTTAAAGCAGATGCCTATTTATGCTAAATTCATGATGGAATTGTTATTAAACAAGAGAAATTTAGTAGATGTGGGATGTATTTATGTGAATGAAAGTGTAAGTAAGCTTGTGAAGTATCACATTCCTAGAAAGGAGAAAGATCCTGGCAAGTTTACCATACCTCTAACAATTGGAGATAGATTGAAAGGAAGGGCTTTGTGTGATTTAGGAGCCAGTATAAACATAATGCCTTAGGCCATTTATGAGAGGTTAGGAATAGGACACTTCACACCTGATAATGTCCTGCTTCACCTTGTAGGCAGATCTTTCACTCATGCTAAGGGAGTTATAGAAGATGTTATTATTACAGTGAACAAGTTCATGTTTAGTGTGGATTTTATGGTACTTGACATGGAGGTTGATGAAAATGTGTCATTGCTACTAGGAAGACCATTTTTAAGAACTGGAAAAGCTTTAATTGATGTAGCAAATGGTGAACTCACATAAAGAGTAAATGGAGAAGAGGCAAAGTTCAGTTTACTGGAATCATTGAAGTTTCCTTATGATTTCGATGAAGTAAATAGCATTCAAATGGTTGTTGATGAAAAATTAACAGATAAAGTCTTAACACTAAGAAGTTCTGATGCATTGAACAATGTTCTGATCAATGATGTAGACATGGACATTCCTGAACAAAACGCTTATAATGGATAGTTGGAGTCTATGACTTCACATTTTGTACTCAACATCAGTGACATACAACCTTCTACTAAACCAATGCTTCTATCAACAGAAAAAATACCACAATTGGAACTGAAGGAACTTCTGAGTCATCTCAAGTATGCATTCCTCAACTCTAAGGATTCTGGCTTACCTACAGTATCAAATGAATTGACATATGAGCAAGAAGAAAGCCTTCTACAAATGGTGAGGAGACATAAAAAAGCCATTACATGGACAATTGCGGATATAGAAAGAATCAACCCTATTTTCTATACCCACAAGATCATTTTGGAGGATAAGCATACAGCTAAAATCCAAGCTCAAACGAGATTGAACCCAACAATGAAGGAGGTTGTGAAGAAGGAGGTGTTAAAGTTTCTCGATTTTTCCAATCTCAGATAGTGAATGAGTTAGTTCAGTGCAGTGTGTTCCAACTAAGGGAGGGATAACTGTGATTAAAAATTAGAAAAATGAATTGATACCAAGTTGGTTTCCTCTTCCTTTCATAGATAAAATGTTAGACAGGTTAGCAGGACACCCTTATTTTTGTTTCTTGGATGGTTATTCTGGATATAACCAAATTCCAATAGCAGCTAGTGATCAACACAAAACAACATTTACATGTCCTTTTGGAACTTTTGCATATAACAGAATGTCATTTGGACTATGTAATGCACCAGGAACTTTCCAAAGGTGTATGCTAGCTGTTTTCACTAACTTTATTGGTAAGTTTTTAAAAGTTTTCATGGATGATTTTTCCGTCATTTAAGATAGCTTTGATGATTGCTTGAATAATCTAGAAAAAGTGCTTAAGAGATGTGAGGAAACCAACTTGGTCCTCAACTGGGAGAAATGCCATTTATGGTAAGAGAAGGTATAGTATTAGGGCATAGAGTGTTTGCTAAAGAGTTAGAAGTGGACAAGGCTAAAATAGATGTTATTGCTAACTAACCTCCTTCTACTAATGTGAAAGGCATTAGATGTTTCTTGGGACATGCAGGGTTCTACAGAAGATTCATTAAAGATTTTTCAAAAATTTCTAGACCCTTGCGTGTTTCATTAGAAAAAGAGAAGAAGTTTGATTTCACTGATGAATGTTTAAAAGTTTTTGTGCAGTTAAAGGACAAACTTGTGTCAGCACCTATCATAGTTCCACCTGACGGGAATTGTGATTTTGAAATTATGTGTGATGTATCTGATTTTGCTATAGGTGCAATACTGAGACAAAGAAGAGAAAGGTTGTTCAGAGTCATTAATTATGCTAGTAAAAGTCTGGTGAAGCTCAGAGAAATGGTACAACCACAGAAAAAGAATTACTAGCAGTGTTCTATGCTTTGAATAAATTTAGATCATATATCTTAGGATCTAAAGTTATCATTCATACTGATCATGCAGTTTTAAGGTATCTATTTGCTAAAAAAGAATCCAAACCTAGATTGATAAGATAGGTACTTTTGCTCCAGGAGTTTGACATTGAAATCAAAGACAAGAAAGGAACTGAAAATGTGGTAGCTCATTACCTTTCTAGGTTGCACATCAGGGACATGGAAGCTCAAGTGGATATTAACAAACATTTCCGAGATGAGCAGTTATTCTTGTGTGAGGTAACATTCTGTCCATGGTATGCTGATTATGCAAATTTTTTATCATGTAAAGTGTTACCTGAACGGCTGAATAGTCATCAGAAGAAGAGATTTCTTCATGAGGTAAAAAGATACATATGGGATGAACCATTTTTGTTCAAAAGATGTGCAGATCAAGTATTAAAAAGGTGTATCCCATATAAAGAAACTTTTGATATTCTTATGCACTGTCATTCCTCAGAATATGCAGGGCATTTTGCTGGAACAAGGATTGAAGCAAAAATTTTTGAATATGGCTTCTATTGGCCAATTATCTTTAAAGATGCTCATGCATTTGTTGCCAAGTGTGATAGATGCCAGAGGATGAGGAATATTTCAAAAAGAAAAAAAAAGGCTCAAAATTGTATCCTAGAAGTTGAATTTTTTGATGTCTGGGGATAGATTTCATGGGACCATTTCCTCCATCAAACAAGTATGAATATGTTCTTGTAGCTGTGGACTTGATGAGATGAAACTCGACTGATATTTATGTTCACAGTACTCAATCGAAATTTCTATCAACGTCTAATGTAGTATTTAAGTTATCGTCTCCACAGGGATTGAAAGTTAAGAAGCATCTTTGAGACTATAGTTTAATCTGAAGTGCCTAAAGAATTTATATACAAAATGAATCATAAAATCAGAAAATCATGGATTATAAAGTTGAGGTGAAGTAAAAGTATCTCATGACATTCATTCAATGAAAACTCAAGTCAGTACTCTATTATGCAATAGATCTAAACAAAGAATAAACTTATTTTTTAGATCTGATTTCAACTAACTTCTCATGCAAGTTTCATCTTAAATCACAAATTTACCTTCTAGATCATCATCACTGATCTGTTAAAACATCTATCGATTCAATTTTAACAGATCTCAATTATATAGTTGCATATATCTCTATACTACAACCTATACAACTGATAAGCACAATTTGTAGAAAAACGGATCTGAAGTCTATCTCTAGTACTACGATCCTTTGTTCTCAGATCTGAAACCTAATCGTCATCTCTGGTCTAAATCAAATCTCAGATTAACAATATTACGTAACTCTCGTCCTTGTAATTCAATTAGCTCATGAAATCCAGTAGATCTGGCTATAATTGAACAAGAAACCTTGCAATTCAAATGATAATCGACATCAAGATTCAACAAATCAACAGAGCTTTTAGCTAGCACATCTACTTTAGCATATTCAATCAAACACAGGAAATCATCATCGACATGCTCAAGATCTAAATCTTATCAAGGAAGATTGAAGCTAGACTCTGTCATAGTTGTTGCTTCACAATCTTCAAGCTAAATCTCAATGATCAAGAAAAATAGAGCACAAAACTTCTTCGAGAATTTTCTTTGAAGATGGAGAGTAAAGCGTGTAGAAGAATCTAGAATTTCTCTAAAAGTATAACAGAATGTCAAGAGTGAAAATCAAACGTCTAAAATTATATTTCTCTAAAAAACTTGACACTCATTGCTTCATCTGAGCTCCTATTTATAGAGTTTGGCTCGGTGGCAATTACGAAATAAAATCAACAAAGAAACACAAATAGGCGAAGTAACATTTTTTTCTCCATTTCAGTCGCCTGTTCCTTCGCCTGAACCAAACGACATCTTTCTATCTCGCTTGTCATGATCGCCAAGCTTCTACTCTTTCCAGGCGAAATATCCTAAATGTTGCCTTAATACGTCGCCTGATGTTCAGGCGAGTGGACCTATTTCGCCCAAAACAACTTTTTAGTTAACATCTCCTTAGGCGATATCTCATCAAATGTCGCCTGTGATAAACCATAAATTTGGCGACATCCCACTTATTTTGCCTACAACATCGCCTCAAGGTAGGCGAGACTTCATCTTCATCGCCTACTTCACTTGTCGAGAAGGCGAAATGCAAAGGCGAGGGATCTCTAGTCGCCTTCCTTGCTTTACTCTTTGAGGCGAAGATGACTCTATGTCGCATTCTACGTTGCCTTGCACTTCAAATCATGGCGAGATATTTAGGCGAGTTTTCTTCTTCAGCAATATCATTTCGCCAATCGCTGACTTTGGATGAATTTCTGATTTGGTCCCTCTTTCTTCTGAATTTGCACGTTTTAGCTCTTTTTTCACAACTTTTCATCCATGTCCCTGTCTCAGCAATAATAGTCTTGAATTACTGGAAATGCATTCAATATCTCATCTTTTAGTTTCAATTTCATTATATTTATACTCATAAAAGATGCTAAAATATAGGTAAATTCTAGACTTTCCAACTTAGCCTTTTGCTTGTCCTCAAGCAAACTAACTAAAAATCTACTGAGACAGCAATCAGTGCAAACTTATATCATAATTCAAAGCAATTCATTAAGTAAAATTTTGAAAAATTTCCAAACATTGATCAGCTCTTCTTTCAAAATTTCCAATCAACTAATTCAAAAACTGGTCATTTTCTTCATATGGCAAAAGTATCTGAGAAGATCCAAGTAATTGAGTATTGAAACTACTTCCTCACTGTAGTCTCTCATAAGTGTTTGATCTCTCAGAATCCTAAAGGTTACTCACTCAATACACTAGTCACTTCAAGAATCAGAGTTATGTACCAAGGCAAATGTGATTCTAGTGTTTCATAAGCACGTGTGAAGAAAATTTTAAGAACCTCACGAACATTAAACTTCACTCATACACTGTACAGCACTTAGAGGTTCCTAAGTTTAGTACTGCCTCTTTATTTACCTTAGAATCTCTGATTTGTAAATATAGGGAAAATGGGGTCAAATTAGCTTATGAAAGAAAGGAATTTCTTCAAGGAATCAAAGTTTGGACATACCACTAAATTCCTCTCAATCCCTCAATTCTTCACTCTTTAGTGTTTCCCCACTCTATGATACTTTATTCATACAATACTTCATTTATAAACAATGCTCTATTCACTTGATTGAATCAGTTTTTTTTTCAAGCGTATATTCTGCTTTAAGCAACTTCAGAAACACTCTTTCAGATAATCCTCACTTCCCATCTTTTCAATCCCAAATTAAATGGTAAGTACAAAGGGTAGGATTGAGAATATATCTCTATCTTTATGGTTTGGACTGGATTAGGGACCAAAGAAAAGGTTTTAATGAGAATGGAAACAAGATGATTTACCTCACAAGATATCAAGGTCTGGTTATATCAAGTAGGCAAAGGCTATTTAGTAGTTTCACTCACTCTCTCAAATCAGATCATTTTCCTTGGCAAATTAACGATAGACTTTACCTGACCAATGCCCTGTACACTTGAGGAAAGTATGAGAAGTTCAAAGCAAACCTATGAAGGTTCTGATTTCTATGTAATAAAATTTTCAGATAAATGTGTTTAATAAGGAAGAGAATAAAAATAACCCCTCTCATGAAGAAAAAGACACGGAATTAAGCTCAAAAACCTCAGATTCCACCCAAGGTTTCTCTCCACTCTTTCCTTATCAAAACTCATCAAATTATTCACAATTCAAAACTAACCACAATCTTCATTAGTGTTCACAGAAATTTGTCAAAAATTGCTCATCAAAATTGCCTGTTTTGAACACTTGTTTTACTGTTTGAAAACTCATTTTATGAAAAACTAAATCACCTTGAATTATGAGCAATGTAAGCTCAATCATGCACTCAGACTTAATATCCTAAAAAATAAAATCAAACTATACACTAAACATAAAGAACAATAGCAACGTGATTGCTACCCCAGCCCCAACTTTAAGAGAAAGCATTGTCCTCAATAGGGATGGCAATGGGTCGAAACCCGACCCGAACCCGCAAACCCGATCCTGAACCTGCCAACCCAAAATGAAATTGAAATCGGGTTGAACCCGCAAACGCGAACCCGAATCCTTAAATCCGACCCCGCGAATATTTATTAAAAAAAAATGAAAAACGGTAATTACCTATAATAATTTTCAAGATTTATATTCAAATAAAATTGCATATTGAATGACAACATAGTCAACAGCTCAAATAAAATGTAATGAAGCACAAAATAGTATAATTTTAATTTAGCATAAAATTATATAGTTATTTTTTAATTTTTTAAAAATATTAAAAAATAGAAATAGAATACTTTATGATTAAAATTATTTTTTAACATGAAAATCTGAATTATTTGAATTAAAAAAATATATTGAAATAGAAATTAAAATATATTTTATTTAAAATATTAAAATGAATAATTATAATAAAAATAATATTAATATATAATAATAATAATTAATTTGAAGTTGTATTTAAAAAATTATAATAAGATGATTTATTTTGTTGTTGCATAATTTAAAAAAAATATATAATAAATAATTTGGTGGGTTCATGGATTCGGGTTAGGGTACCCAAATCCATATCCAAATCCAATATAAGAAGAGGATTGAAAACAATATCCAAATCCACGAATCCACGAACCTGCAAACCCGAATCCATCATGGATTTTTTGGATGGGTATCCACGGGTTGGCGGGTTCGTGGATTTTTTTGCCATCTCTAGTCCTCAATGCTCAAGTGAACAAAAATGAATAGAAAGAGAGGAGGGAATGTATGAAACAATGAACTAGAGAATTAGGCAAAGTACCTGAATGTCAGAGGATAAGTCGCCCAAATTAAGTGCAAAAAAAAATTGGTTAGGCGAGATAACAATAGGCGAGAAGAAATTCATCGCTTACCTTAGGTGAAATACCCAGGCGAAATATAGAAATCGCCACTTTAGATTGACATAGAGGAATAATGTCATGGCGAAATACAGATCCTGCAGGCAAAATATTATACAAGATAGAAATGTCGCCAAAAAGAGAAATCCATAATTAGGCGAAATAAAAGATATATCGCCTGAACCATTCGCCTGTATCAAATGAAAGAATTTACCAACCAAGCGAGAAATAGAGATCTCGCCTTACATAAGGCGACCATATTGGCGATTTACTTGTTCTGACTCCTCTGGCTCATATTCATCATCAGCAAGTGCTGCTTCCCGAGCATATTCCGCCAGAGTAGTCTTCTGTTTCTCAACAGAATTAACTGAAGTCTTCTTTAGATGGCCTTTATTAAGTGCTATATTGTCCATCTTCTTATTTAATAATGCTATCTGAGCAGATAATGCATTGAAAGACTCCAGCTCATAAACTCCAGACTGCTTCTTGTTTGCAGCCTTTTCCCTTTCATTCCTTCCAAAATCATTATTTGCCAACAATTCTATGAAATCATGAGCATCATCTGGCTCTTTATCCATTATTGATCCTCCAGCTGAGGAATCAATGTGCATTTTGATCTGAGGAGGCATGGCACTATAAAATGTCATCACGATGCTCCAAGATGCTATGCCATGGTGTGGACATCTTCTGATCAGCTCCTTAAACCTCTCCCAACTTTCATATAATGACTCTTCATCCATATACTGGAAAGAAGAAATCATATTTCTCAGTTTCACCATCTTCATGGGAGGAAAGTAGCGAGCTAAGAATTTCTTAACTAGATCTTCCTAGCTATTGATACATCCTGGTGGCAATGAATATAACCAGGAATGAGCCTTATTACTCAGTGAAAATGGGAATAAGCGGAGTTTCACTGCATCCTCTGAAACTCTATTGTGTCGAAATGTACTACACAGATGCAGGAATGTATTCAGGTGCTGATTAGGATCTTAGAGAGTTCCTCCTCCAAACTTGTTCTGTAGAACCATTTGGATGAGTCCAGATCTCAACTCAAAATTCTCAGTTGTTATTGCTGGTAGATTGATGGCCTTCGGCATGCCATCAACAGGAGGGATCGAATATTGACAAAGTGTCATCCTCCCAGGATCCACTCGTCCTTCAGTATCATTATTATTTTTGTTGTAGCGATCTCCAGACATTGTGTTTCTTGACTCAGTTCTCGCTGCTGACCTTGATCTTGTTCTTGATTGTCTAACAATTCTCTCAGGTTCAGGATCAAACTGCAAGTCTTGAGTACCTTTAGATCTTGTATGCATACACTACACACTTGAACAACAAATTTCAAACTGAAAAAGAATTTAATAAATCATGTTAGCGCAGTTCAAAATAAATCTTAATCTTCAAAGAAAAATAATCCCGGCAACGGCGCCAAGAAATTGATGGGACGAAACTCGACTGATATTTATGTTCACAGTACTCAATCGAAATTCCTATCAACGTCTAATGTAGTATTTAAGATATCGTCTCCAGAGGGATTGTAAGCTAAGAAGCATTTTTGAGACTAAGGTTTAATCTGAAGTGCTGAAAGAATTTATATACAAAATGAAACATAGAATCAAAAAATCATGGATTTATAAAGTTGAGATGAAGTAAAAGTATCTCATGACATTAATTCAATGAAAACTCAAGTCAGTACTCTATTCTGCAATTGATCTAAACAAAGAATAAACT